>JARFOD010146259.1:0-12786 GCA_031763545.1 Mopalia muscosa | reverse complement strand
TCTGAGTAAACGGCTCTCAAAGTTGAAAAGAGCTAGCTAAGTATATTATAGTCCAAAAAGGATGCATACAGTCTGTATCTGTTCTAAAGTGACTAACTATTGCTTTCAGTCAGGAAATAAAAAAACAAGTCAGCTACCAGAATCTACCAATAAAACTAAAAAATGCAAAATGGCACTTAGATCACTATTGCCCTAAGGGGCCATCTCACATGGTTACTACCGTGAAGGAATAACCATGTGATCGTTTCGCCATCAGAGGATTATGACAACAGTGCCCTTGATGTGAGGACTTTTCTACGCATATACATTCCAATCTGGCATAATAAGTAACCTCTGCTCGCTCCATACATATTTCTTTACACTAACAAATGCCCTAACTATCTCACTTTAAAAATACATATGTGACATCAATCAATCTTTACATTTTCATTGAGGTAAACTTACGACAGATAAAATATACCAACAAAAGTTTTTGTGTATATGTGTATATATTGTTTGTTTGTCTAGTTGCGTTTTTATGTCGTATTTAAGTTTATTTCCCTACGTGCCAGCCCAGATAGACCGTCGGTATGTGACTGGTATAGCCAAGCCGAAGGCAGATATGTATTAAAACAAAGCCGTTCCCTGAAACAGTTTTTAAAAAGTAGCTCCTAAAAATGTATATCGACCGAATGTTTAAAATTAGAAAACGGTTATCCTTGTTTTTTGTGGATATCACTAACATCTAATAATTTTCCAATAAAATACGACTCTGGCGTACTTTGACACGGCTTAAGTTGGCTTATTAGTATTCATGAATTAACATGGTCAAATTAAAACATCATCTTTTTTTTTCTTGCTCATCTTTTATGGATATCAATAAAGGCCCATTCACACGATAACATTTAAACCGGATTAAATCTAAACCGGTTTAAACTCAAAGCTGGTTCAGAAAAATAAGCTTTCTAAAACTGACGCTAAGCCAGCTGGTAAATTGGTCTGTTCACACAGACTGATTTAAGCCGGTTTAGATTGTCAACTTCATGCTAATCGTATGCGTCTATATGATTTACACATGTTGGGTTTTACAACTGATTCCATTCTCACAGAAAATTTAAACAAGTTTAAACGTTGAAACAGGCTTAACATGGGCTAATCTTAACCAGCTTAGTCCATGTGCGTACAGGCGAGCAACTTTAACCAGCTTCAAGCTGCATTTTTGACTGAAGTTGGTTTAAATGTGGCCGTGTAAGTAATTGACTGATTGATATCTATAAAGGAAAGGCTTGCAAATTGATTAGCAATACGTTAGGAAGCTAGACGTGCAGAGACAATACCGATAAACTTATTTCGGGAACGACATTATCGATAGCAATATAAGAATGGATTGTTTTGTTTGTTTGATTGGAGTTTAATGTTGTACTGAGGGTATTTCACTAATATGACGATGGATTGTCCATTTCCCACTGAACCTTGACTTATTAAGGTGGAAAACCGGGAGAATACCTCGTAATAAACCACCCCGTGATTGCAGGAGCCACAACGTGTGAGTGGCTCATATACTTGATGGTTGACAGGTGAACTCGGACCAGTGAACGGTACATCGTAGCAGGATTAGTAAGCGCATACGCTACCACTATACGAACCGTAGTCGGTCCCGTGACAATGTTTTGTAATTATGTAAAATACCTTTTATACCTCGGATCAAGATAGGGTATTGTTTTGTATGCAATACTATTTGATTCACCTTATATTGAATAATTGATTTAAGCCGGAATTTGTTTAAAAAGACTACCTAAATGGGTTTTATGGGTTTAACAGAAGTACTGTTGCCCTATAAATCATTATGCGTATATAAAATAGACAGGATAACAGGCGTTAAAATTGTGTTTTAGTAGAATAAGAAGATAGAAGTTTTCGTTTCAGACTTAAAGAATATTCTTAACTGAATTAAAAGTAAAGGATCAGCAACTCATTTGCACCAAGCACTTCTCTTTGTACTTTCAGATATCGACCGCCACTTATTGTGACAGCAAAGTCTTTTGATAAACATTGTATGCATTTGTATAATTTAGCTCAGCTCTGGTAGGCAATGGTTTGGAATCATTTATTTACAGTAGAAATACTGTGTATAGAGACCATTTTCTTTACTGGGAAATTATTGATCGTGTCCCTCATTCACATCGGTATTAAATCGTATGCAATTTACACTCTTTACGGCTCAAGCTAACATTTTCCCGAGCTGAATTCAACGTATAGGTCATTATACAACGAGCCTTTGCACATACTTTTTGTATTCTAAGAGATCATATTCAGTGCTCAATTTCATTACTTTATCTTCAATTTCCAAAAATAAATCTCAGACACAGTCCCTTGGAGATAGCTTTCTAATAAGGATGCATGCGCCATTATCACCAAAGAAAATAACCCGAAAGATAGGGGTTTTTTTTAAGTATAAAATATTGTTAACTTTTATATTTTATAATAAGATGAAGCACAAAATAAAACATCAAAAATATTGTTTGAATTAAAATTCGTTAAAAACGTTTCTTCCGGTATTTATAAATAAAACAACTCAAATTTCAACATACATATAATACCAGTCGTGGATATTACTTACCGCAATACATATTAAAATGTAAATGTGGATCAAAAAGACTGTCCACCGATTCATTTGGACAAATACGCGATTAAATCACATCACAGTTAAATGTAAAGACTCCCTTATATTAGTGGATGCAAAGATAAATAAAAGATCACCTAGGGGAATTCCCCTTTCTGTGGCGATAAATCAAAATAAACCATATACAATTTTAAATAATACAGTAGAGCACTAAGCTCAGGCTTAATCCATTTGATATACATGTAACTATCCGTGAACTGATCTCTCAAAGAACTAAGGTCGACAAAATTAAAGATATTGAAACGAGGTTACAATATTTTTTGTGCAAGAAACAGGTTAAGTTAGCAAGCAATATTTTAACCCTCTTTACATTAGGTACGTTATTGTGTATATGCCACATGTTTAAACTCACTAAACGTCCATCTACTGCCTTCACCGATTGAACAACAAAACGTAGCAAAAAACAGATTTGTTTGTTTGATTGGTGTGTAACGTACTCAAGGTTATTTCACTTATACGATGGCGAATTGTCCACTTCATACTGTACACAGCCTTATTACGGTGGAAAACCGTAAGGAAACCTTGTAAATACCACTCCGCGATTGCCAGAGCCACGACATATGTGACTCGCTCAAATACTTGATGGTCGACAGGCGGACTCGATCCTGTGAATGGTAAATCGAAACAGGTTCAGTTTAGGAAGCTCTGGTTCCAAAATTCATAGAGTTAAGGCGTTCGCATTCAATGATAGGTTAACTTATTAATATTCTATTTCCTATTTATACTCCATTAAGGTAGAAAAACATAGTTTAAAACATAGGCTTAATTAAACACAATTAACACTCTTTCAACACAATACTCTATGTTAATTCTTAACTAGTCCCGAATGTATCCCTAGCTTTCATACTGCAACATCATCTGGAGCAATACCAGTCAATTTCATTCATGTAAAATCATAAATCATTCTTCAAAACAGGAGCTTTCCGTGTTATGACATTGTCTTGGCGTCTGGAGCACACCAAGCCGTTATTCACAAAATTGCAAATCTTACCCCTAATAAATATATCATTCTCATTTTTGCTCATTAATCTATTCACAAACAACAATCTCTCCGTTGTTCATTCATCCTAACATTATTTACTTAAAAATCATCAACCCACTCATATATGGAACTATCCACCATTGACTTCAAGAAAAAGATAGTCAAAAATATTTTTTTTTCATATCTTCCTCCTGCCATTACTATCCATTCTCAGGAGAATATTTCCGTATCTCTATTCAAATCTTAGCTTGAATCTTATTCTATTTCCGTAAATACAACACATGCAGGATTCCACATACGTTGATGTTTTTAACCCCTAGCTCATATTTTCAAGATAAGAATTCAGTTTATCCACTTAAGTTTTGAGCTTTGAACCATGGTGTAGTAAACAAAAACCCAATAACACCCCAATAATCAGGTTGACATTACCATATCTTGGCAAACATGGATAAATTTAGGTTGAAAAAGCATGCAAAATTCAGAACAAATAAGAACAAAAAATATTTGTTTAATAATTATGTAAGTCGGGTTTTTTTTATTTGAGTAATTGTTTGGGTCCATTTATAATTCTTAGATATTCTTATAGACCTCACTACTATGTTCACAGCTGTAGATGGAAAAATAAAGCCGAAATATTCAGTCAAAATGAGCCTTTCATTCTCCAGAGTTGCACTACTTGTTGGTATACTATGTAAAAATGATCAGTATGTAAGACGTACGGTTAACTCGATGCCTTCTCAAACCGAAACGAAACAAACTTTGCCTGAATGTGATTAGATCCTACAATTACAGCACCTCGCATGTATATATCGCTTCACTTTAGTATTATAATGCTTTATTTTCAAAATGTGTAGCTCCGTGCCATCTTACTGTAAAACATGTCCTTAAACTTGTATACTAATTTCATATAGAAAAATTAAGTTGAGATCATGTCCAAGTTTATTGGTAATAGTTCAGTCTGCCAACAAAGTTTATATCACATTTGTGTGTGAAGCGACAGATACGCGAATAACTTATTGCCGTTACACCATGTTTTAAGTTGGTTATCTAAACACATAAACGCTGGGTATATTAGGGTTTAATTTCTGTAACGATTTATGCCAGTCAATACATGATTTCTGCTAAATTCTAAGGAATATTAGTGATTTTTATCCTTCAACCAAATTCATTGAGTTCTGATTGGTCGATTTGCAAGGGGTTAAATTCGGTACACCGGATGATGTTTATCATGTCAGAGATTCCACGAATAACATTAAAACAAACATGGCCGCCTTTTGTTGTCCAACTTATTGCATAAATAGGTGTTTGGTTGACTCAGACATAGGTCAAAACATATCTGATTTGCAATCCATGACTGTTAATGGCTTTAAAATACTGAAGGCATATTTTTGGTGGCTATACTTGGAAGGTCATCTACTTTTTCGTTTTAGCTTTCTAAGGATGTGCAGCTTACAGGCCGGTCATCTTTCAAAAAACTCCTGTCACTAGTAATATGCAAATGGGAAAAATGTCTTCTAAATTTCAAATTTATGGACAGCAGATCACTCTTCACACTTGCTTGGAATGACAAACCGGTTTCTTCTCTTCTTTTTTGCTTGAACCTAGTATAAAACTTCCATATTCCCATAGCTATCATCATCAGCTGTAGTGACATACCCTTGGGCTGTGTTTCTTTCTATTGGATTTGAAAACTCTCTCTGTACAACAGGCACTGTAGGTACTGTAAGAACAACTGAGGACGTTGGTCCTGTGTATGGCGGAGGAGATGAATCTAGGATAGAGAGTGAAGGTACAGTGACACCGTTCGGATATAGTTGGTCGTAACGAGGTGGTCCGGTATATACACCTAGTGATGAAGGTGGAACTATCACACGTCCTTGTTCCTACAATACAAACAGAAACACACAAGTAATATATGCCAAACTATTCACATACTATTAAACGGAGAATACATTTCAACAGTTCAGCACCAACAAAACAAATTTGATCAAATAAATAACTAGGATTTTTTCATCGAAATATAAAAAAATAATTATGATCAAGCTGGGTTTAAATTTCGCAGCAGAAGCAGCCATATATCCTTACTTTACTCAGCCATTTTCTATGTGCCCCAGTGTCTCAAAAAAGTAACTATCAAACATTAACGTTAATTATAGTCAAAATGTTAGTTATTTTTTTCAAGCATGAAGTCGGTGTGTTCGAACAATAATTAACACTAGCACAACCAAAACGTGACGAATTCCCATACTGTTGGAAAGAACTCCAGTCCCAGACATCTTCGCAGCCAAAGTTAAGACATGGGTGTATTAACCATGGCACATTAGAAACATTTATCGTGTTATCTGGGTCGACAAATACTCGTGACTGTTGTGCGGTAGAGCTTGGCTGAAAGGCTGGAGTTCAGGCTATTGAAGGTGCATGTCCCAATAGAATACAGTATATGGAACTAATTCAGAATAAAAATAAGCAGCGTTAGGTCGCATGGTCTATCTCTAGGCGTCCAGATAAAGAAAGAGCATGAGAAAGAAATATAACACATTATGTGATATCTTGTAAACAGCCTACAAGAACCGTCAAAACAGTCACAGTCACAGTCACCATAAAATAGGGAAGCACTTTTAGTGATAAAGCATATAATATAGTGAACAACTTGTGCATGCTTGGATATTGATTCACCTCAAGAACATATTAAACAAAATTAAATATGCACAAGATAACTTAAAATTGGCAGATCCAAGAAACATTCCCGTCCAGCAGGAGAAAGAAGAATAAAACAAGATGTACAATCATCTGCTATATTGTTTACAGCATGCAATGACGTGATACATACTAAATGGAGATTCTCTGTGGAGTTGTTATACAGAACGTTAACAGTGTAGTCGTGTACATACTGACTGGAACTTCTGCGAACTGCAAGAAAAATGTTAAGCTTTATATTGAACACGAAGAAGATGGTCCAGGTGATAATGAACTCGTTTGCTGATAGAAAAGTGGCATTTAGTATTTTCGGTTGGACTTATAACCCCGACCGCTTGTCTAAATTGTAACAGCTATAGACAATTTTCTTACATCATGCTAAAATCGAGTTCCTTGAAAGTGTGGTTAACGTATGCTCTGCATACCGTTCAACAACCAGTACAGATTATATACTTTACAAAAATGTATAACAGCTGCAATAAAGTCAAGCTACCCATCATATGGATTATCAAAATCCATTATGATTTCTATACAATAATTACAATGCAATTGCAATAGCCCCCAGTGTTCAATCAAGACTCATACCTTCACGATTGTTTGATCCATTCCTAGATTTACATCCGCTGCAACACACTATGATTGAAATGATGAGGAGCCCTGTCAGACCGCCAGCCACAGCCCCAGTAACAGAACTGTTGCTAGCTGAACATACAATAACATCTCAAATTCAACCATATAATTGCATCAAAAAATATCCCAACAAAATTACCACATATAAATGTTGGCAACATTTATGTTTCGAAGCACATCGTTTGAGGCGAAAAACAAAATAAAAAGGGTTCAACAGGACAAGAACTATATTTAACCAATCAAGACAATGAATAAGTTGTTTCACACATAGCTATGTCAAATTATTTTGATAACCATATCGAAGTAATTTTTTAACGTTTCAAATTGATGATAATTATATATGGACATTTGATCCTTGGTATTATGGACATTTCATGTTGGGTACTCTACTTACAGTACTCCATCATTGTTTAGGCATTAGGTACATTTGCCATATGATTGAAATATTTGCTATGTTGTTTTCTGTTTATGACAGAGTCTAATACCAATACATACATTTTAATACAGTTCAAGCTTACCAGGTGCTATGTCACATTCAATGGCCACACCTTCAGAATGACTACAGTCAGTAACCCCTGGGTCATTATGACTACAGTACTTGAGACTACTCTCAGATCCAAGACAGTTCACTTCATCCAGTAGAATTTCTGATGTAGATGTTTCAGAATAGTAAGAGTAATCAACCTTGGAGTCTCCACTTTAATAAACAAATTTAAAAGAAACCAATGAAAGGGGTCTTCGTCAAATTGCAGAGTTTATAGTAGTTCAGTTAGATCAGAGCGTACCAGTGAAAGGGTTATTACCAACGTGTAACGAACGTGGCAAAGCAGGGTCCATATATTGGGTTTTCGGCTTAGGTGTTTAGCATGAAAATCTACCCTGTCTAGAACCAAGGATCTAAGTGTTAGTAATTTTCTGATCCCTGATCACAGCAACCAAGGTTTTATTACCCCTATGAGTTTGCGCAAGGCATACAACATCAGTTGGCACAAGGCCAAGTGTCCTAAAATTCTCAATAGACGACAGTTTAAAGCTAGCGATGCCATTCTCAGTGTCACCGGACACATCTATCATGACGGGGTATCGGCGTCTTTGTTTAGCTAACGCTTTTGCCATAAAATAAACTCTTCCACCTCAACTGTCCTAAAATTCCCAATAGACGTCAGTCGCTGAAACATTATTCCTTAATTCTATTATCTTTTTGTAAGTTATTCGAAACAATTTCAAGACAAACTTCGCAACCCGCCATATATGTTTTTAGCGAGTTTGCTCTTTGAATCAAGGCTAGTTTGTAACCACACTGACATCAACGATGTTTTTCTGTCAAATGAACCAATATTTTGTTATATTATATCGCATTTAAATTTCTCACTTTTGTTTGCATATGTTTGTTGCGGTCACTATTTTGCGATATAGGCCCGCAACATCATAACATTGAGTTACTTCCCTTGATTGTACTAACCACTGTAAATACTGGGATACCTTTTGCACTATAACAGACAAATTTGCTTCTCCCATTCGTAAATCCTTACAGGGAAATTCGGTATAATATAACACATAATACAGGTGACTTAGGGCCAAATGGCAGTTTATGGACTGGCCAGTCACCAACAAAAAGTGATACGGATCTTAGCTTCGCTCCGGTCCATATAACTTTTTGTGGGTGACTGACCAGTCAATAAACTGTCATATGGCCTGCAGTCCCCTGTATTGTTTGTTGAATATATTCTGGTTTGAATTGCGGAATAATCTAGTCAATAAGTCTTACAGAGGTAACAAGATAAGTCTTAAGCCGATCTGTGTCACGTGTAAAACAACAAACTTAAAGGTCAAACTTGCCTGTAGCCGAGTTGTCTGCACACAGCTTGTGCGGCAATCTCATCAAACCGATCATTACATACTGTACCCCAAACACCACCTATATACACCTTCACTCTGTCACTGTAACTGCTCCCACCAACAAGTCGTACTGAATAGTCAACGGCATCTGTAATTGTTCGGTGTTACATCGGTCACAAATGTTTGTAATGAAACACGATTAAAAGACACATTTCACTATTTTTGCTTTTTCTGTAGTTTCCTATCCTGCCGATTATAACAGACAGACTTGAGATATGGCAACAATCGCTAGGACAGCAAGAAATTACAAAGAGCTAGCTAGTTATTTTCGGCACCAAATTTTATTATTGCCAAGAAATGACAGTTAGTCTTACCACACTGAGAATTACTTTCCACCAAATTAAGCAAACCAATACAGAGATAGGCTGGCTCATTCGTGTTATACGCCATATTTTACTTTTAAATTTAAGAAAAAAAAGTTGGTATGCTAACTACTCAGCTTGTCAGAAGGCTTCAGTTTCTTCGGATGTCTGAATGCAGTAGGATTTGGTACGAAATTCACGTGTAATACGATTGGTTAAATTGTCTTAGTGCAATATTGTCATTGGATACAACGGTTCATTGGTTTAAACGCCAATCCTGTCAAAGTTCTTTCACTCCCATGAAGGAGTGTCAGCCGAATGGGTGAATAAAACCAACCTCGACTCCACTAACCATACAGGCAACAGAGAAGACAGGATAATAATAGGACAATCACAGGAACAATATAAGATACAAACAGATCTACTTCCAGTTGTCAGGTCGAAATATATGTCTTTAATAGTCAAAACAGGCATTGTTAGAGTGTCTTAGTATACTAGTCAAAGATTATATTGTCTAAAAGACATGTCAGAGATAGAGTGTCTTAATGTA
This sequence comes from Mopalia muscosa, assembly GCA_031763545.1. Lineage (NCBI taxonomy): Eukaryota > Metazoa > Mollusca > Polyplacophora > Chitonida > Mopaliidae > Mopalia > Mopalia muscosa. Next base: position 3,064 of record JARFOD010146259.1, on the reverse strand, counting down.
ACACAATCCAGTAGAGTGTCTAAGCAAAACTGCCCTTGCTTAGAGTGGCTAATGATACAAGTCATATATTAAATTGTCTGTGAATTATGTCATTGGTTGAAACGTGTAAATGTTTTGTTATTGATCAAGGTGTGTAACTATAATGTGTTTGGCTTGTGCATTACCGGATGCATTCAATAGTACTACTCACGTCAGACCGCTCTGTTGTGGAGAACTAACTTTGTCCCAGTACACATTACATTCGAAAAGCCTAAAGAAGTATATTGAGTCGCAGTGATAAATTCAAAAACTCAAAACGTATCCTTATCGCTCACCTCCAGTACAGCTTACAGACACATCTTCTGAATGGGTACAGTTGGTATTGCCAATGGGATTGTATTCACAGTCCTGAAGGTTGGCCTTGTCTCCATTACAGTCAAACTCGTCCAAAAAAACTTGTCCCAAAGACGCTCCATATCGGAATTGTAGCTTTCTAGCTGCGATGCTGAAAAGGTTCAATTTCAACATTAACACACACAAACACATGGTACGTTATAAAATTGACAACAAACAACACATGTAATCGTGTATTTATTTTTGGTGTTGTGGTTGTTTGGTTAAAGGTTAACCTTTGATTGTTTGGGATTTCTACAGGCAAACCCAGCTACATCCACCTCCACACATAAAGCAACGAAAAAAGGTAAGACAGGGAAATAAAAGGGCAATGCAAATAGACAATTAAAGCGGACAACTAACGCATAACCTATTAGCTCTGAGAACACATGTGCAACACATGTGTAATATGTAACGCGACTGTTATCTTTTATGTTTTTTTGATTGGGATTTAACGCCGTACTTAATGTTAGTTCACTCACATGACGACGTGAATGCCTAATGGGTCAAAGACACCAGTAGTCACAAACAAAAACATCACCTGCCAAATACAGGACATATTACCTGCCAGATATATGACACTCACAGGACAATACAAACATTTCAGAAACATATTGGTTTCCGGTTCCTCTTTAGCCCTGAAAGCCCCAGGACAACAGGAAGCTCTCTCCAATTAACCCACCAAATTAGCAATTGGACTCAACCACAGCCTTGTAGTAAATTTAATGTTCCTGTTGAATATGATATCAACAAGGGATCACTACCACGAACTCTACCCCACAGTAAAGCATATTCATTATTACAATGTGTGTTTCCAAAACATAGCTGTCTGGTGTCCATAATCTTTAAATGTACCAAATGAAATTAATCTTCTTAGTAAACATTTATATCAAATTTATGATTAAACGGCAAAGATTTCCACTTCTCTCTCATGATTCGGTCGTTATGCTATTTAACAAAAAATCTGGGTTTAAACCAGTTTTAAAGCTCAAAAGCCATAAAGGTTCAATCTGCATCTAGATCAGAAAACTCTCCGCTGACCTTGACATTTAATCAAAATCCCATAAACTAATCAGCGCCATAAACTAGGCTTTCCCCAACAAGGTAGGCCTACCATCTTTTGACCTTGACTTTGATAGATTTATACCACAGGTGTCTCGCAAAGACCGGGAACCAAGAATGCCAGGGCTACAATATCTACCTCTTTTTTGAGAGACTATACGCAAGAATTTATTCCTTACATATGTGGTCATTCAATCAATTGGTGTTTGAAAGCATGTTAAAGGAGATGTCGCTTAAATGAAAGCCATGCATGTATTCCTACATAAAAAACTCACATAAACCTAACCATAGCAAAGTAGTACTAACCATAGCATGTGGTGGGATTTGAAATGTGATGAAATGTGATTTTGGTTCAGGAATTAATATTCCACTATTGTTAAGTATGTTTATAGTTGAAACAAAGACCAATATAAAGCCTTTTAATCCCCTTCACAAAGAGAGCTTAGATGACATTTAACACTTGGTAAACACTTACTACGGGGGTCCCAATTGTCTGCAGACCACCTTGGCCGCTTTATCGTCGAAGCCATCACCACAGATTGTACCCCAAACATCACCAATTGAGACTTCTAATCTTTCTCTATAAGTGTTTGACCCCTCCACAATACGAACCGCCATTATTTCTGTCAAATGAATTAACTTGAGAAATTAAGTAGTAAAGTGGTTTGAACACATTGTTAACCAGATTCAGCAGCCTGTGTCGCAAACATTCACCATACGATCCATACCGCTTGAGAAAATACAATTACCAACATAAATTTTCTGGTTGAGGTGGGGATAATGGTTCAGATGTCAGAGTGCACACATTATACAGATGCCCCATGTGAATACTTTTGATATATGGCAGTTCATTTGTAACCAAGTGAAAACATACACTTTTAAGTGTTTTGAAAACCCAGCCCCGCCCCGACACACCGATTTTCATATTATTTTTACAGTATAACTTTTATGACTCAATAGGACGATAGACAATGTTTTTTATTATTCTAAAAGACAAACTATTTTTTTGTACTTTAAGCGTTAGGGATATTTTCATTTTCTTATTTGTTGTTGTTGTTGTTGTTGCATATCCTCTCATTGATTTGCCGGTAAAAACTAACTGGGTAAATAGTGTAATCAATTGTTCACAACCTATATCTACATACGTTAAGATTAGCTGTGTAAGAAAGGGCACTTACTCTGTACACAGACGATGGCTATGTCATTTGAGTGATCACAATTGGAGTGACCTGCTGGAGAGTTAAGGCAACCTTCCAAAGACTCCTCGGAACCGTGACAGTTTACATGGTCTAACCATATGATAGTGTTTTCAGGGGTAGGCCATTTATTCATCACGATCCGGGCATATTGTCTGGTGAATCACATAATGAATAAGCTATCTAGTGATCAGCTATTGGCATATCGTGTTGTTACTGAGAAATATCTTAATGACATTTCAATACCTTCAGCAGCTATATTATGTGACCATACTAATGATTGTGGCCATAAAATTGATATTGTTAATTATTACAATGATATAACCACGTGTTTATTGCTAGCCGGGAACAATTGTTTTGCGAAAAAGGAAGTTAAGAAAAAATATATTGTACCTGGCTGGAATGATGTTGTAAGTGACTTGCATGCCCACGCT
>JARFOD010146248.1:0-12787 GCA_031763545.1 Mopalia muscosa | reverse complement strand
GCGCCTAACCATTCAGCTGAGACAACGGCCTCGCGAGGTCGATAGCTGAGCATTTGGCTCTCGTCTGCGGCGGGCTTTAGGACTTGAAATGAGAGTTACGAACTATTTTACTTTCCATTTATGAAAAAACTAGAAAGAATTCAATGGATAGCTGGAAGTGGTATGGATGACTTGAAATATCACAGATCACATGACTCGACATATATACCTGACGGGCTCCGCCAATAGAGCCCTGTAACTCAACATAGAAATTAAAAGGTCTTACCTGTTTAATTACATGACATTCATAAAGTAATAACATAAACAACAAAACACAAGGAACAGACCTACATGTCCATACACATGGGTCATATAGACCTCAGTCAAACAGTACTAGTCAACAATCTTTAACGTAATTGATCCAACTCAGGGCAGATAAGGGAATGGCCATTGGTGATTGGTTAACCTCTATTCACTCGACTTGTACATTGGGCTACAAGTTTGATATCACAGTTTTACCTTATGAGTACATGATGAATTAAGCAATGGCTAATCATTTTTTTCTTCAGATATGCGCAACGAACTATATAATAATAATAATAAATATTGACCCGCAAAAAAAATATTGGCCTGCAACATTTTCAAGTTAGGCTTTCCTCCCTTGAGAACACTCTTCAGTTAAAACCAATGCAACATGGATTATACCACTAAATGGACTTCTGATAATACCCTCAAACTTGAAAATTGTGTCAGAGAGGCAGAAGATGAATTTTTCTAGTAGAAAGCATCAATCATTCTCAGAAAACTTAAATTTGTTAGATTACATGCTGTAATATTGTCACCCTAAACAAAGAATTTAGGATTGGTTATAAACAAATTTGAGATGATTTAGGGTGATGACAAAACATGTCATGTACTGTAGCAACAATGATGTGCAGAGGAGTCCCTACAGTCAATATGGTTCTGGAAAACGTATTGGCACCCAAAGTATTAAGTCAAAATTAATGTCAGTGTATTAAAATCAAACCGAATTGGGCACCAGAATGCTGATAAAATAGGGATAGAATTTTTTTTAAATTTCTAGAAACTGCCCTTATGTGTCAGGTGGCAGAATAGTCCATAAAGTGCCATGGCCCTCAGAACAAAGGCTTAGACAGAAGGGGTGTCCACCGGTCCAAATGGACACCCTGAAGTGAACAATTGCCTCATTTGGACACCCTATTTAAAGAAACTTTAACATGCAGGTGATATGGAATCTGTTAAAATTGGACACCTAGTTACTTGAAAAGTGAAACAAAATGACCATTTTGGACGCCATACTTTTGATTTCCTGCCTCAGAATCTTCTATTTTCTGTTAAAAAGGTTTCACGATTTATCATTATGCACCAAACGTGTATCAGTTTGTGTTATACGTGGAGGAAAAAGTAGTTCCATTTTCGACTTTGGTGCCAAAGGTTTAATGTTTAGTTCATATGGCTGATTTGTTTCAGGATTAGCATCAGATCCTGCTTCATCAGGATAAGTCCGTCTGCCTTGTAGGATATCGGTCCCAGAGTCAATATCTGCCACAAAATTGTTCTCTTCTGCAAAATTCTTTCTCTTATCAGAAATATTGTCTTCCCCTAAAATGGATCCTTTCCCTGAAAAAACAGTATTAAACAGGGTCATTTTGGACAAAATTCCGCTTACAGCCGAACTCCGTCCTGACACACTATCAGACATGCCCCCGGATGCTTGTGATGGGCGTCTCCTAACAGGACTTGACCTAAATCCTTGGGAATGCAATCCATCATCGTAAGATATACCTTCCTGGATTTCTGGCAGAACGAAGGATGAAGATCTTATAGGCATCTTGGCTGGTACAGATAAGTATCTCTTCTCTTCAGACAGTCCCTTTAAAATTCCAACTTTCTCCTTCCAAGGAAAATTCTTCATATCTTGCAGAGCTCTCTTCAGAGAAAAATAAGAAATAACATTTTTTTAAATTTCTGGGTGCACACTTGTTAATTTTATGGCAAGAATAAAAAATCCACAATGGATAAAATAAACAGTGCTATTTATTTGATTGAGTAAATTTAGTGAACAACCAATTACCTTTTATTTAAGTTGTAAGTTTGCTTTGTGAAACTCATTAGTGGAAATAATGCTGTTTGGTTGAGGTTTAACGCTGCACATAAGGTAATTTCAAACACATGGCACACCTCAACCAATTATGGGTGAAAGAATCCCAATGAAGGTCACTGGCAACAAAGATAGACAAACACAGAGCAGAATATACAGTACAATTATACAAAGTTGGCAAATTTACAGTCAGTGCTTGATGAACAGATGTAGTTTCTAGAGAGCCAAAAAGTGTTTGAATAAAGCATTCTTGATTATGGTCTGGCTGGACTCTCTGGCTGATTTTGAGGTAAACTGTTTTTCTAAGCCCATTATCAGCCAGACTATCATTTTTAGGCAGAGGGGTGTCCAATTGGACACCCTGAAGTAAACAATTGCCTCATTTGGACACCCTGTTTTGAGAAACTTTAACATGCAAGAGATTGGGAAACTGTAATATTGGACACCCAGCTACTTTAAAAATTAAGCAAAATGACCATCTAGGACACCAATGTTTTGATTTCTGGCTAAGACCCTGCGGACTATACATTGTAGATCATTTTAAGAATATAATGACTATATAATATTTTAAAACTCTTGTATATTTGAATTAAAATCACTATAAAAGTGCAGTATATGACTACTATAACACCCAAAAAGTTTATTTAGCAGAAAAGCCCTGTAACATAAAAAAGGGTGCCTGGTTGATTGATTGGGGTTTTATGTCATACTCAAGGGTACTTCACTTATCCCTAATTACTGTGGATTGTTTCAATTTGTTTGAGCCACATTGTGTGACTCACTCACATACCTAATGGTTGACAGTAGGACATGATTCCATGAATGGTGCATCAAAGTAGAATTACATTAGTAAGAGTTCATGCTAACTAGTAACTACTAAACCAAGACCCCCTTTTTGTGCGAAATTTTGTTGAGAATGATATGAGTTCCCAATAGTTCTATTGAGTTGTTAGATATTTGGTAATAATACAAATGCTACTTAATATATTATTGGAGCTACACCTTCAGTTTGTTTGTTTGTTTGTTTGATTGGTGTTTAACATCGTACTCAAGGGTATTCACTTATGACGACGGATTGTCCACTTCACACTGTACACAGCCTTATTACGGTGGAAAACCGAGAGGAAATCTCGTAAAAAACACCCCAGTGATTGCCGGAGCCATGCTACACCTCCAGATACAACTATAGAGAGCTCACAGTGTGTGATAATCCCATTAATCGTCAACGCCTTTCCAATGATAATTATTTGTTAATGGCATTACAAAATACTTTTGCACTGTTATGAACTTTAAAAAAAATAAAAAATCATTAATGGCCCACGAGGACCAGTAAAAACTTTAAGTGACAAAGTAAACCAGCCGTTGAAAAAGTGTATTTATAGATCTCCTTTTTTCCATAAGAATCTTATAGGCTTCTTTATACTAATATAAACATAATAAATAGGCAGTATTTTTTGCTATTCACTTTATCTATTACATACTTCATGTAGTCATGTACATGTAGTAAGAAAGTTTTAATATTGAAACTCATACAAGAATCAAACTTAAAACAAACATGTACTTGTACAAGCATATAACTTTACAATTATGAGAATAGACAACTGAAAGAAACCCCTAATCTCCCCAAAAGTCACTATCAAAAAGCCCACCCATATCGAAACAAGTGATGTCCCAATTAGGAGCTTTAAGAATCTCTGGATTTCCTCATTTATAAGTCACCATTAGATTGTTTTTTGATTGGTGTTTAACATCGTACTCCAGGGTATTTCACTTATATGACGACGGACACAAATACAGAACATCACAAACAAATCTGCTTCCCGTTACCCTCTAGCTCTGAAAGCACCAGGGCAACAGAAAGCAACCTCTTTTCTCACCTCTTACGATCGAGTGAGGAAGCCAACGGAGTATTCTGCAGGGCCATAAGTCACCATTAGAATCCATGTCCCTACACACAATGTAACAAGACCACCCTTGCCTCGAAAGACCCATCGATGTCCCCACTATTTCCCTGTAAGAAACTCTCTATGTCCTCCCAGTCTCAAAATGAGTACGTCAGCCAAGACACTAAGGATATTCTCATCAGGCCTCATGTCCCCGCATGTACATGTAATGGTTATGAAACACCCAGGTCCCCATAAGTAACTGTAAAAACCCATCCACAACCCCACAAGTAAGTAAGAGACCACATTGTCACGACAAGAAACTTTTGATATCCTCACAAATAAATGTAAGAAACATCCCTCAGTCAATACCTGGGTATTTTTCCACAAAGCGATCTTCGCCTAAGTTGATCTTAAGAACATGTACCATGACAACAAAATACCTTCAGTACTGGTCGCCGTGGCAACTGAGATTAACTTAGGTTAAGATGACTTTGTGAATGTGCCACAGGTCTTTCCAATAACCGTTATCGTGGGGGAAGCTACATGTAGATCTTGATACATGTACATGTGGTCCAGAGGGTGAAGAAAACCAAAGCCCTCAATAAGTTCAACAACAAAGACCAAACACGACAATCACCAGACTTAATCACCAGACTTAATCAACACAAACAGATCGGCTTCATGCTGCCCTTTAGCTCTGAGAGCATCAAGCCATCAGGAATCTCCCTCCAAACCCTTTGCATAATTAATCCGATTTAAAGTGATAAATGTTAAAACTAGCTATAAAGCATAAATTTAACCTAATGCTACCTGAACTGCTGGGTTTTTAGTTGTTAATACCAGTTAGTAATTTTGGGTTAGTTATACACATTAGCAAAAGATAAGACAATACAATTCATAAAAATATCGTACATACATGTACACATACAATTCATAAAAATATTGTACATACATGTACACATACAATGAATAACTACTGAGTTTGTGCGCTTTTAATCATGTAATTACCCTAAAGTGGAATTTCAAGTAGCATGATGCATTGTGGGAGACTGGGACCAGGCTAGGATTATAGCGCCATGACAACATGTAATTGGATCTTGATGTTTCACTTTTTTAAACACGGCTACTAACTATTTAAAATTTTAAGGTTGCAATTGACATATCAAATGTATCACAGCATTCAGGTTACAAAACATTATTGGACAGTAGTTTATTGAACACATAAACATTGGTAAGTGTAAAAACTTAAAATTACACGGTTAGGAGCGCTGAAACTCTGTATATCTAGATAAGGATATATGATATGATAGACGATCAGAGATACAGAGCTCTGCATCTAATACAATGTGCAACACATCACCTCCGGTTCTTCTTATCTGTGCCTTACAAACTCAGTGATATCAACCATTTTTGTTTAATTTGACTAGATTTGTTTACCGGGTAATTCAAGGCTAATTGGCACAAGAAAGTACAATATGCCAGTGCAATGAGTGAAGGAAACCAGGCCAGCTTCCCTGGCTTCAACATGTATGAAATACATCTAAAAAATAGAGAAAATCATTCCCTCTTTCATCAAGACTTCAACCATAATGCAGCTATTAACTATTAAATTTGTTTGATTGTCTTTCAAAATGTCTTTTTCTCTCATTTCCCCCTTCTGTGTATATGCAGTTCCCAGATCATGATACACATGCTGTCTACAAGTAGACCTACATACATGTGCACCATATATTTAACAACTCAACATAATCCAGAGGAATTTCAAAGTTGGTGCAGTTGGAAAAAAGTGACCAAACGGGGGTCGTCCCATGGTTATAAAAAATTATTTTAGGTGTACCAATTTATAGGTTTCCCAAAATGTTTGCCGTGTTTGTCTAAAGCTGCATTTTGCTACCAACTTTGACTATCAGATTACAAATGACGTTTGTGTTGTAAAGCAATATTGCTTTATTTTCAGATTCCATAGATGCACATTTATGTATTTTAAAAATCACCAAAGCAGTGACAATTGCAAATTTTAAATGTAGGTTATCTCCCTTAATTTGAGAGGACCAATTTTAAAGGTTCTGCTGCAAAATATTAATGTGCAGGCCTTAATTGCTACAGGAAATTTAGTTTGTGAAATTTTATGGAGGCCCAAAATATATTGCGCCCGAATTAATGTTAATAAATTCCTATTTTCATAAAATCTGTGTTACATTAACAAGCAGTTTCTAGAAAAAATTCCCAGTTCCTATGCCAAATTCTTCAGACCATAATCAGGACATATAAAGACAAATAGGGGTACAGAAACCTACTTAGACTAAAGAATTTGGCATACCAACCTGGAAATATTGTCTGCAAACTCTCAATACTAACCATTGAATTGTCCACTTGTTATAAATTTTTTATAAAATGAAGTAATTTACAAGGATGCATTCATACCAAAATACGAATCTAAAGGAAAGAAACTGACTTGTGCCTAAAAACAGGTATCAATTATAAAAGAAATAAACAAATAACTCATGTAACACAAAAAGCAGAACAACCTACAAAAATACAACATCAACTAGTACAATACTACACAAAAACTACAAAGATTCAACTGAAAAATCTGAAAAGGTACAAAACGAAGGACAACATGAAAAAGACAATATGCAACTGAAAAACCAGACGTGCAAAACAAAGGAGAATAACATGAAAAACATTACTACAAATACAGAAATATAAAAAAAACTTATTCACTTATGAATACTCGGCTTATTTTCGGACTGGTTCATATCGAGTAGCTAGACTGACGTAAGCTCTACCGCGGGAATCAAACCACATCTGAAAAATAAAGTCATAGAAATGTAACAATCAACTATTAGAGAAATTATACACATCAGCACATAAAAATATACATGTATGTGAAATTAAAGAAAACTGAAGATCTTTGAATATGTAAAAACTGTGCTTCAAAAGCATTTAAATGTAAATAAATGATGCCTTAATTTGAAGTCCATTAGTGAATTTATCACCTTTGGAGAAACTGTCTGCCCTTCTGCTAACATACCAGCTTTGGATGTTTAATTACTTTATTTCAAAATTACTTATAGGCTTACGTAAGATAGAGTTATACGGTCATTGTTTTTTCTTCAAAAAATAAGGTAAGTCTACGAAATTTAACTATTCCAATTATAAGAAACCATATGGGAAAGCCCTGTTGTAAAGGATGGTAATCATTGAAAAGGATTTTCATGATTATGTTTTATAAAGCCTGGAATAAATTCTTCAAATCAAGGACAACAATTTCTTGGTAACTACTTGTACTTGACCTCTATCTATTGATGTAAACTTTAGCTGTTGTTGTTGTTACTTAAGGCAGTAGGCTACTATTGATGTAAACTTTAGTTGTTATTGTTACATAATGCAGTACTTATATACATATGATGATTCATATACTCTTAAAAACAGTCTTTCTTGATATTAAAGCAGCAGGGGAATTCATTCATTCTGTTAACCAATTACACAAATAAAAAAAATAGTTTTTTTTAATATATCAGAATTAAGTTCACGCTGAAAGATGCTTTAGACTGCCAAACAAATTACCTTTAAAATAATTATTTAATTAGAAAATGACAACAGATAAAAACATTTTTACATGTGAATATACAAAAACTAACAGAAAGTAAGTTGGTTAACTGTTAAATAACAATCTCAATCCAGAGTCATCGTTTGAAGGCCACAGGGTCAAAAAGACTGTAGTCTAGAAATAAATATTTTTCGGCTGATCCTCTTAGCTGTGAGCTCAGAGCGAAACCCTAAATCTTTCGGCTGATCCTCTTAGCTGTGAGCTCAGAGCGAAACCCCACCCTCACATCCATGTACTTACTATTGTTCCCAACAGGGACCAGTCCTTTTAGCAAAGTTTTAATTCTTATAATAATTAATGTCCTTTTAAACTTAAAAAAAAAAAAAGAAATTTCCTGCAGTTGGCTATTATGTCAAGAAATTAAGGTAATCATGTACAATACATATTTATTACTGAAGTTTGTTTCTCTAATGTGGAATACCTGTAATAGTCAAGATCTGTTCTGTAAGTAATCTTTACTTTTATTGTTTCGAAAAATAAAATACCTTTACCTGCACTGTGTATTTTTTAAACTCATTGATTGATGTGTACATATTTTTTTAGGGTCACAAAAATTGACTGTGGATAGAGATTAGGGAAACTGGTGTAATTAGTACACAACGGTAAATAAAATCAATATATGTACTTATTAACAAATAGTTAGAAAATACAATATATGTTAAACATACAGGTACAATATAGTTTTTAACACTGACTGAATGGTTGAACCACCTTAAGTCTTGAATATCACGCTAGATGTAGACATGACGACAATGTCACCTGAGTGCTACCTTAATGGAATAGAGATATCAACCAAATACATGTGTACTCCTCCCAGTCACTGATATCAGCCCAACACCCAACCCAGTCTGACACAGTATACGGACACCAGCTCAACACCCAACCCAGTCTAACACAGTATACGGACACCAGCCCAACACCCCAGTCTGACACAGTATACGGACACCAGCCCAACACCCAACCCAGTCTGACACAGTATACGGACACCAGCCCAACACCCAACCCAGTCTGTGTCAGTATACAGACACGAGCTCAACACCCAACCCAGCATGACACAGTATACGGACGTCAGCCCAACACCCAACCCAGTCTGACACAGTAAACGGACAACAGCCCAACACCCAACCCAGTCTGGCACAGTTTACGGACACCAGCTCAATACCCAATCCAATCTGACACAGTATACGGATACCAGCCCAACACCCAACCCAGTCTGTGTCAGTATACGGACATCAGCTCAACACCCAACCCAGTCTGACAGTATACGGACACCAGCTCAATACCCAATCCAATCTGACACAGTATACGGATACCAGCCCAACACCCAACCCAGTCTGACACAGTTTGTGGCCACCAGCCCAACACACAACCCAGTCTGACACAGTATACGGACACCAGCCCAACACCCAACCCAGTCTGACACATTAAATGGACACCATCTCAACACCCAACCCAGTCTAACACAGTATACGGACACCAGCCCAACACCCGACCCAGTCTGACACAGGATACGGAAACCAGCCCAACACCCAACCCAGTCTGACACAGTATACGGACACCAGCCCAACACACAACCCAGTCTGACACAGTATACGGACATCAGCCCACACCCAACCCAGTCTGACACAGTAAACAGACACCAGCTCAATACCCAACCCAGTCTAACACAGTATACGGACACCAGCTCAATACCCAACCCAGTCTGACACAGTATACAGACACCAGCTCAACACCCAACCCAGTCTGACACAGTATATGGACACCATCTCAACACCCAACCCTTACCCAGTGTGTCACAGTATATGGACACCAGCCCAACACCCAACCCAGTCTGACACAGTATATGGACACCATCTCAACACCAACCCAGTCTAACACAGTATATGGACACCAGTTACACACCCCACCCAGTGTGACACAGTATATGGACACCAGCTCCACACCCCACCCAGTGTGACACAGTATATGGACACCAGCTCCACACCCCGCAATTGAATCGCAATTAATACAAATTTGGATTAATTGTGACAGCCCTGGTTCATAAATGTACAATGTACATATGACCATGTATTTAACATCATAATCCATGACATACTGTGATTTACAATTGGACATCCATTAAGAATTAAATGAATTGCAGTATTCTTGATGATTTTAAAAATGATTTCGCCAGAAATCAATTTGTTATAAGAAGACTAAACAAAAACACTGTTTTTCAACATCAAAACTGGAGTTACATGTAAAACAATTGACGAACCTTGATAAAATACACCAAATGCAGAACAGAACCAAAAAAAAAAAAAAACACTTGTGATTTTTTATTACATGGAGAAAAGAGTGCAAATAAGATTGTCAATCAAAATAAACGACATTGATGTTTGAGAATATACCCCACTAGCTATTGCAGGACTTGTTTTCTTTCTTCCGCTTGAGGCAGAGCATCGACTAACACTCCTGGACCTAGGCTGACACTGTTTTGAGTCCTCGTTAAATATGGTCAGATCAGATAGTACTTTGTTATCGGTCAGACTGGAATCACTACGACTTTTCAGTTCTCTTTTAGCTTGAGATCGTGCCTCAGGGGGCAAACTACCACCCCAGAACTTGAAAAAGGGCACTGGGGGTGGTTTGGGCTGAGCTAAATAACATTTGGGAGCAGAGTTAAAAATACTTTCTCGGTCATCCAATGTTTTTGACACATCCTCAGATGCACTTTTCACGAATCTTTTGCGTTTTTCTGGAGTCTTCGCTGACCGCTGGCGTTCTGATTTTGACATGGAATCATTACAGTTCTTTAAATCTTTGAAATCCATAGCTGCGGTACCATACGACTTAGACCCTGATAAATAGTCTAATGTAGAAGTTTCCTGCACTGACGGTTTTAATTCCACTGTAGCCTGACGTAGTGTGCCTTCCTTATTCAAGAACTTCACAAGAACTGGACGATTTGTTTTCAATTTTGGTGGCCTTCCTGCAGGTGGGTAACACATCTTTTCTTTCGGCCCTGTGTGACTTAAATCTGCAAACGAAGCTTCTTTCAGGACAGCTCGAAGCTTTGCGATGTTCTCCTCTGATTTTGCCTGGATATGACTTGTTACGATCACAGTTAGTCTCTGTTTAGAATCAATCTCTACTGCATCCATCCTCTCTCCCAAACAAGTTGTCGATACCTGACTTAAGCTTATTTCACCCTCAGAAATAACATCTTCCTACACATACATATACATCACTAATGAAAGCATTTATGCAGATCACTGTTGGGGTTCCCATGGGTATTTCACTCTATAATGGCAGTTTACAGGGGCTCGTTTCACAAAACAATCTTAGCTTATGTTGAACATAACTGTCAGGGAAACACTATGTCTTTAACACTGGTCATCATGGCAATTACGTTTTGCGTAGGCTCAGAATGCTTTGTGAAACGGGCCGGTTTATTGCAAGAGTAAATAGCCACACAAAACCTGCCTACTTTGGAAATTATTTTTTAGGAGTATTTTCTTACCATTTTGTCTAGTTTTGTGTTACAGCATAGCATTGGATTTTCATTTCTGTGTGTATCTTAATGTAATATTGGTGTATTAAACATTAAATATTGCGTACAAAAAAACTTCAAAATACTGCGGGTAGGCAGGTCAGCCACACTATATAAACATAATATCCATAGTAAGTAAAAGGTAAAGAGAATTTGGATCGCTCAACTTTTACCCGCTGAACTATTCCAAAATCTGTAAAAATCACCAGTTTGATCATAAACCTTTGATCATCATACTCTACTACATGTATTTACTGTTAATGTTTGCTTGTTTGTTTGATTGAGGTTCAATCTAATTAAAATCAGATCCTTATAATTCTCCTCTTGTTTTGTTTGTCGCTAAATTGAGATCTAACGCAATCACTCTATTTATACTGTTCAATAAGGTCAGGCTTACTAGGGTTCATGAAAGGTCACAATTTCAGTTGTCCAATAAATACAGATAACACACGGCCATGGTAAACACCCAACTCAGCCAAAACAAGCAAAAGTTGTCCGATTTTCTTCTGTGTTTATGTTGTAAATCGCATGTAAACCGGGCAAAATGCAGTTCCACTCAATGTTTTTTGATTTGAATGGTGTTTCTAGGTTGTGCATGTAATTATCCGTTGGTCATGTAAAAATACGTAGTCGGGAAACTTTAGTTTGTCTCCTGAAATCTTCGGCTTTTAAAAACCAGAATTGAGAAGCAGATCTGTGATTGGTCAATTTCAGAAACAAATCAACTTTGTAGGTCACGTGATTGCTTTAGATCTAGATATAGCAACAAACAAAACATGGGGAGCCTTTTTGAGATATAATTTATATTATATTGGATTGGGGTTTTAAAAATGCATTTTTTTTTTGCATGCAAAAATGTGTTTTAATTATATGACGATGGTTTATCTATTTGTTTCTTACTAATAAATACGGGAGTAAAGCAACATCAGTAACTACAGAAGCCACATCGTGTGACTCACTCACACCTGATGGGCGACCGACAAACTCAAACACATGAGCAGTATATCTAAATATGATTAGGACATGTAGGTCCACATGATAACCATTAGGCCATAGCTGGAGGTCTACAGCTGTTATAAAGCTTTAGGATTTTAATGACAATAAAATTTGAATCAGATATACGGTATACCCTATAACTTCTATAAGTTGGGACACTCTAAATTTGGGACAGGCTACAGAAATAACATGTAAGACCCTCTGTGGTAAAGATTATTTCTCTGACCCAACTGCTAGAAGTTATAGGGTACTTTAAATTTAACCAGTTTAAAATCTCAGGGGTTGATAGCTGTCTAATCTACGGGCCACTTTAATAGCCTCCCATAAAATGAATAAAATATTCAATTTGTACCCAACATATTCACATTCACCTATTTCAAAGAGAAAATATTCAATTTCAAAACAAAAAAGATTAAATTTCTATGGAAATATGAATTCAATATTGGAGAGAAAATATTGCATTGGTGGGTTTATAAGGCATTGACTTCTGTCGACCACTGAAGCAAAAAAAGTAGATTAAAATATTAAGTATCCTTTAACATCAAATAATTCATCAGTTAATCTGATTTATCACTGAAAACACATAGTAAGACATGACGACTGTTATGGATGTACAACTTCTGAATATAATTGGGTAGCGACGTTTCGATCTCGATGCT
>JARFOD010146247.1:0-26873 GCA_031763545.1 Mopalia muscosa | reverse complement strand
TGCTTTCTGTTGCCCTGGTGTTCACAGAGCTAAAGGGTAACGGGAAGCAGATTTGTTTGTGATGTCCTGTATTTGTGCCCGTCGTCATATAAGCGAAATACCCTTGAGTACGACGTTAAACACCAATCAAACAAACAATCGAAATTTATTGTTTTCTACTGAATATTGCTGAGTGGCGTTGGTCGCCAACAATACTTGTATAATATGTGAGCTACTGGCGATCAATGGATGCCGAATCTGGGCTGTTGACAGGCATAGAACTGACGGATTCTTGTCAAATACATTATTGGTGTTATAATAACCCGAGGTTCATTTGAATATACACAAGTTTATGAGCTATTCCCTTTTATTTGTTAATGTTAATTTTCTAGCAGGAAAAACGCAACTTTATTTAACATGTATTGGTACAATCAGCTCTGTATTTGTATTAACCACATCTAGACTAACCTATTGATTTGCGGAGTCTTTTGACATACACTAAACCGGTGGGACCAGTCAAATGAAATAGAATTTTAACTCCTGTTACTGTCAGTATTATACAGATATATATGTCCCTATGCGAACAGTGGAAACGTGCATTCTTTAAATCGTAAGTGTACAATCAATGTCAACAACGTGTGCAGGGAGTTGTACTTCTAAACCGAGCATGTATTCGAGCTATGCGTTTGTCAGACGATGTCCGATCTATACAAATAGTAAATTAGATGGAAAAGAACAAAGTCCGATCACAACTTTTATGAAAAAATAGGGCTTCAAATATAAGCTAAAACTGTTTCCTATATATCAAGAAAGATCAAAATACGTGCTTAACAAAATGTATACCGAGTGAAATTCTTCACTTCTTCGAATTGAAAAGAGTTAAATTAGAAAATGTAGAATACTACATTTTCAACCCTGTGGTCACTTGGTAATGAACAACACTCAAATAGCCTAATCGTGGGACATTTACACTTGGCAGACCCGTGTGTGAATTATGAGGTTTGGAATTTAGCAAAGGCTTAATACACTCACTAAAGGTACTATTCTCCAGGCAGCAAGACAATCCCTAGATACGACGGAGATAATGACATCTCTACGAGTTCAGCAGCCTCCTTCCTGAAAACACTAGATTTATCGCCTCTGATAATAATTCTTCAAATCATGGCTTTACTGAAGTGGAATTAGGTCGATAAGAAAACAAAGGAATGTAGACAACCGAATTACTGTCACATCGAAAACTTCCTTAAGGGGACTGGTTCTGTTTCCTTTTGGAATTAGACATGGTGTCTTAAGGCGAATATATTTATATTCTAACGCCTATAGGTGGCGGGTGGCCTGTGGTCATCGGATTCGTCAAAGTATTGACGATACAGGTAACTGCGTACATCTAAGTTTCTTTAATAGCGGACATTGTCGAGTTCTAAGAGCTCAGTAGCTTAGAAGCCTACTGTAGTGGTAATTATAGCCTAGTGTTCTACCTACGTTTCTTATCGTCTTGTCTCGCCCCCGGGTACATACAAAGAGATGTCTAGCGGACGTGTTATGTGTTTATATTTAAAGAGGATTATTTGCAGCCGCTCCTTCTAGGGATCGATTTTTTTTACGAAGACCTAGCTACTTGTTGGCTGGGGAATCTGAGTCTTGGCACTCGAGTGAGGAACCGCTGCTGGGGTTAGACGTCTGCTTGGTTTCACTCACTACTCCTTACCCAATCGTCTGACTATTTCTCAGGAGAAGTAATAGATGTGGCCGCTATAACAACTGCGGTGAACAAAGGCGAGGCGAGAATGAAAAGCTTGGATGACACTTTTGCGTACATAATTTAATTTACCAGTGTTAATATAGAATTTGTTAAAGGGAACTTTATTCGTTTTCAAAGAGTCTTTACTTGCTTGCTACATTACACATGACTGTGACTATTACAAAGACTTTCTGTAATCCGATAGATGATTTTCCGGTGACTGGATTCTATGTCATATGTTTACCTGAGATTTACTGACATAAATACATTGTGATTGCCTTCTTTAAAGCTTTCACGGATGCTTACATGTCGAGTGCCTTGTTTTTTGTGAAAAGACTAGTTGTGTGGCTGTCCCTCTCATTTACGGTTCCTGTATGGCTCCATGTCTTCACCGCGAAATGACGTGGCGTGCTTGTCTAATAGTTTGGACAATTATTACGAGGTTAGGTAAGTGATATATGTATAGTTCCTTTAAACATGTCATTATTGTAGTAAACTTTAATCCGAACTCAAAATGACGTTTACCTGAGATTACTCCCACATGTGTGCCCAACTGCTAATCTGAACAGTCCGATGGCATAAAACAAAAACATTGTTGTTGTTTTCATGTCTTAAAGAATTTGCTTGTTGAGACTAACATGAAAGTGTCTTGTATTTATGGGAATGTCGCGTGCGATCTGAGACATCTATAGAGCAGGATTTCTGATTGATGTCAATTCTAGCGCGGAGGCTGTTGAAGTCCATGTATTATGTACACATAGAAGCAAAAACTCAGTAGCATAATGTGGTTAGCCGAAGGGCACTTTCTAATAATTCACAAACATCTATTGGATTGTATGGGTTTGTGTCGAAATGCCGTTGGTCGTATAAATAAATCTTGATATCTCTCTAGATTTGTTCGTAGCCTGAAAGCCAACTAGACTAAATTAGTGTACGATAATGGGTAAAATGTCAATAAGATTCCTCACGGTTCGTGTATACATATACGCATTTCGTCGAGTTTAGTTCTCAAGTTATATCATTTTTTCAAATTAAAATGTATTTAATGTATTAAAAATTCCTCAAGGAGTTTATTAAACTTGACTTATCCTATAAATGCCCCCCGAAATTTGTTTTGTTAAAGAATAGAAACCAAACCTTACTATGGCGAGGTATTGCAATTGTTTCTATAATTTAACATTTGTATTATATTAAGTAGACGCAAACCTTTTAAAATAGGTTTATATTTTATAACATTAACGCTTATACGGGATTATACTTCCTGTGTGGATTCGAAAAGCATTCAGCTATTCACAAATTAGCGAATGTCCGATTAATCCCCAAAAGAGAGGAGTTTTAATGTGCGATACGTTTGAGCAAACATTATACGTCAATCATTAGCCATTTATACCTGGCAAAGTCAAATGTATATGTCTATCATTGGGCTATTCTGAATTGACGCAATTTGCTCGAAGCAGATACACCTGGTCAATATTTGGTTTACTATATTGTTGCACTATCTCACTATTAGAAATATAATAATTTTGATCCACAGACGAGTTTTCGCTCTAGAGAAAACCTCTATAAAACTTATACAGCAAACATATGTAATTATGTTGCTTTATCATGTAAATGTGTAGACTAGAATTAGAAGTGAACAATGACATACTTTTAACATCTGTGGGACAATATTTCACTTGAGATGTCGAAAAAATATTGCCACCTTGATAAAACGAGAACTGTGAACTTATTATATTCATTTTCGTACTAATTATTTCCGTTATAACTTCTAGCATCCGGTTCATCATGGTCAGATTGGTGGAGTTATGAAAGTATATCAGGTAAGATATTTTATCGTCTGATTTTAAAATCAATTAGAGTTCAATTTTAAATGATTCGCTCGAAAACTTTTCAAGTATACATGTGAGTATTTTTCTGAAAACCTCTAGGCAAGAATTAAAACGAAATTAAAAGCTGTAAAATAAACATGTATCGCGTCCATAACTATAGCTGATACGAGAATGAAGCAAATCACGACATCCATGTGGCCTGCGGCAAGCTCTCTGGTCGCTAGCGTTAGAAAAACAGTCGTCACTGATCAGCAATAATTTTTTTTCTCCCGAATCTTTAAATTTTCATAGTAGCCCGTGGTGGTAATTTTTATGTACGTTACTCTGCTAAAACATCACCATCTTTCCCAACGTCTCCATCAGCAGAAAGCGTGATGCCATTGGAGTCCATAATGATGATAATCACATACAGCTGTAACGACAGATTCTGTTTTCATAAGCCTCGAGTTAAAATCTCCACTGCAATTTTGTTATATTAATTTCTAAGAATATGAAATCCATTTATTCTATTCCCATATAATTTAGGATTCCTTACACGACCACTTCATTTCTTAATTGAAAGGAAAGTTTATTCTTAGACCAGTAGCCATGGGAACGATACATGCACTTATAAAAGATTTTAAGTCTCAGTTGACGGCTACTAAATAAGTAGGATGACTACTTCTGATCAAAGAGGGCCAGTAAAATAAATACGGTAGACGAAAAAAAGCAAAAATATAGTTGACGTAGCTAAGAATATATATTCGGCTGGGCGATGTAGTTTAATTGGAGCCTTTATTTAATCTTCATGCACGATGCAATCCAAGGAAATCAATGTATCGACGCAGTATTTAAAATAAAGTATTTGGAAATGCGTGGTCTTTCCACCATGAGCCTGTAGCTCAGTCGGTTAGAGCGCTGGTCGTTCTAGCCTAGATACCCGAGCTCAAATCCCGGTGGAGACCAGGAACATTTTATGCATACAGTAAAAAGATATCAATGACACTGAACGTTTATCTACGTTTTGCTTTCTTCTCCACAACAGGTCCTAAATTCTGGGGTCTTATAAACACCGACTGGACGCTGTGTACACTGGGCAAATATCAATCACCCATCGACATAGACCCTAAATTGCTTCTGTTTGACCCCAACCTTGGACCACTTAACATCACTAAAAACATGGTAAGTTTTTATATACCCTTGCGCGGATGCAGTATTTAAAGCCTGAATAAAATGAATGTGGTAGAATACTACATTACCAATCTGAACAAAGGTGAATCAAAGAAAACAGTTGTCTGGTAGGTGTTTGTTTTTTATATAGAATAGTGTAAATCAGTAGACAGGAAAAAGCTTTACGACTGTTTCCTGACTTCAAACATGTTTATGTAGTCTAGCCGGATTCTTTATGGCTTTGCTCAAGACATCAGCCTTGTGCCTTCAAAATGATTAGCTGCCTGAATGGCGATAACCGAACATAATCACCTGAAAGACGGAAGCAATATTTGACTGGTTTCCGGATTTTCTTAGTTGGTGGATAATTTGATTCTAGACAACGTTGTCAGAGACGTTTCTATCAGCACCTGTTTGCTATTCTTTTTCTAAACAATACAATGCACTTCATAACGTTAATGTGTGGCCACGCTTTAAAACGTCGCTGCTCATCCCGAATTACATCGGGAAGACAACTGTCGCCTTGCAATCGCTCCCTTGTATGAGCACGGTTGCCAGGATAACTGTAACTTATTCGCCTTTTCTCAGTCTGGCAGTTGAATCTCAGTTCTCGGGATATAATATTGCCAATAAGCTGGTGGTATTCGCTAAAAGATTAGCTGGGAAGTGATAAATCATCATCTGTGCCCATTAAAGCGTGAGAGTTCATTCTAAAGGGACTTTATACATTGGAAGTTGTGCTTCCCATGTCAATGTTATATCAATTATTTACTTCTCGCAACTTCACAGGCTTGTTTATGGCAGGGAGTCATTGTATAATTCGATTATGTAATAAACCGGTAATATTGAGCAAATTACTTTACTAGAGCCCTTTGGGTTAATCTGTGTTACGATCCGCTATGCCGCCACGTCGCCCCCTCCAGCAACTTGATGGCTTTGTGTTTAGACATTAACCTGTTATTAGCGGATTGTAGAGGGCAGAGTTCTGGCTTAGGCATTCAGTCCATTAGCTGGGGAAGTGTTAAGTACTGTATTGATCAGGTACTACAGCCTCGACTAGTATCTCGTCATGTCGGGCTAATTCTTGTTTATTGCCCTATCGTATTGTAATATTCACATCCTATAGACGTATATGTACCTTAAGCTTTAGGTCTTGGCCAAATGTCTAAAACACATCTTATTTTGACTGTCGTTTTGATTTACTGCTGCACGCAGATGAAGACCGAGGAGTGCGTCTGATCCTACTTTTGACCATACAACTGTGATCACAAGCAGGTTTCAAGCACCTTTACGCTATTCTTATTTCATGCTTTGAATGACGAAAACGGACACTCGTTTCTTTTCAGATTTTTCTGGCTCACATCCCTTCCACACGGATTGTTTTAAAATGAAACGATTGCCAAAACAATGTGCCCTATAACATCTATGAATGGCATTTATCCCTATATTTAAGGGCGTTTATTTGGACAGGAGCAAGTCTGTCTTTACTCGGCCCTTGATGAAGATTGTCTGATTATACTAGTGTCGGTAACTGTCGCTTCCTAAACTGAACCTGCTTCGAATTACCGTTCACTGGATCGAATCTGCCTGTCGACCATCAGGTATATGAGCGAGTGACATGTTGTCGCTCCGGCAATCGCAGATGTGGTTTTTACGAGGTTTCCTCCCGGTTTTCCACCATAACAAGGCTGTGTACATTGTGAAGTGGACAATCCGTCGTTATATAAGTGAAATACCCTTGAGAACGAAGTTAAATATCAATCAAACACACAGATCACGAAACAAAAGACCAATAAATCGAGAGTATTCAAAATAAGACGCAAAATATGAAATCATTCGATGTTCAGCTATAAACTGCATGAACTCACGTGTCCATCATAATGCTATGGAGGTTTTGTGCAACATGCGGTATAATTCTTGAAGCAAAAAGAAGGGAAATATGAAAATAAGCATACAGGACAGAGTTAAGCAAATGTTAACTCTAACATACTACAGACAAACAAACATAATGTCCTTAACAGGCATGAATAAGCAAATTTATAACTCAACATGAAGTTTTCCGAAAAAGATTTGATAACAGATATTACAACAAGTGGAAACACTTAAATAAATCTATCTTCATTTGGAAAAAGGGAGGTTGGGGGAACTTCCATGATGTTCTTGAAACTAGAGACAACAGGAGGCCGATCTGTTTGAGATGTATTTGAATTATGTCTTGTGATTGCCACATCTCTTTTTTATTTGTTTCATTCTGGTGTGTTTTCTTTTGCCCATTTTGACACGGTCATGTGAGTTAAATAACGTTATATACGCCCTTAAATAAACAAAGAAACAAGTCATCTGTATGTGTTTCTAATTGATCGGCCATTTCTTAGCATCTGTACTACAAACATGTCATACTCTGGATCGTCTTGGATTTATAAAACAGGTCATCCAATACACCCACAGATCAGGCTCAATGGAATAGGTACCTGAAGACAAAGACAATTCATTTTATATTCTGAAAATTTTGTTTTTCCTCATAAAGGAAAATTCCAAGTATTTACCTGAAATTGAATTTTCTCTGCATTTTATATTACAGTCACAACGGTTACAACAAAATAATGACAAGAAAATAAATGATTACTATCACTGCTGTTTCAGGTGTCTGGGACCATAGTAAATACTGGTCAGGATTTAACAATGACATTTGACACTGATAGTGACCAGTATCCAGTATTATCAGGCGGTCCACTGACTTACAAATACCGCCTCCACCATCTTACTATTCACTTTGGAAAGAAAGACGAGATGGGATCGGAACACCAGATAGGCGGCATGGCTTTTCCAATAGAGGTAGAGCCCATGATTAAATTCCCAGTAATGGGACCATACGAATTTTGCTTTCTTTTAGTTTTTGATTGCATCATATATTTTAGTTCAGATAAACGACTGAACAGATGTCATAAATTTTACAAATGTGGTTTGTAACAATGTACAAATTCGCTTACACAAAGTATAAAATTGTTGTAGCAAGGGCACTATTTACCCGAAAAACTTACTTAAACTAATTTACTAACGCATACCGAAATTAAACACTCATTGAACTTAATGAAACGCCAATTGTGTTTGAACTACATGTAGGAGAAACGCTTATACGTAATTTAGCGCACCTCATGTCTGTTAACATCGGCAAATATAAAGGACCAGTGGACATTGGCAGGGTATTAATATGTTTCCGCCGAATATTCCTACATGTGTCTCGTTTAGCTTTAAATTGGTGTAGCTCTTATTCTTGTCAGGGGAAGCACAATAGTTACAGACGATAGGGTAAAAAATACATGGATTTTATGTTTGAGATACGTTTTCGTCATAGTATTTCAATTATGGTAACCGTGCAATGTGGATAACAATATATTTTACTAATATTTTCATGTTTGTATTTGCTTAGATACAGTTGGTTGCCTTCAATGAAGACTTATTTCCAAATTATCACAAGGCTCAATTCTCAAGTTTTGGTGTTACAGTTGTCAGTATATTGGGACAGGTACGACATTCATTATACCTTATAATTATGTAATACATTTGTTATACATTATTTTTGTATGTTCGTGTTTTTGATGTTGATCGTGGAGGTCATGGTACCTTGTCTAGTAGGTGATGTCTGTGACACAAGTCACAATATGTGACATAACCTTGATTAGAACGTCAAACATTTAATACTGAAACAAAACAAGTATCGTGAAATGTCTGTGTTTTTAAATCTAATCAAAGTGTCCTTGATTAGAAATTAAATATCATAAGTAACAGTTTCAAACAAACATATTATTTTACAAAAGGAAGGGAAGGAGAAAACGAGAAAGTCTAAGAACACATTTACTGTACTTGTTTTATGGTGACTTCAACAGTGTTTGTACGTTTAGCCTGGACCTTGTTATTTCCAGCCTATATATTATACAGATTCGGTGGTACAGTTATCTTATGGTACATGTATGTACACAATTAGGTGAGATTTTCCACAGCAACGTAGAAGGTAACGACAAGTATGCTCTCTTTGTAGAAATGTCTTCACTTCTTATCAAATCTTTGCACTCTGTGTGGGGCATTCGAACTCGTTCATAGTGACAAAAATATGACATTAAGGCGGCACCCGACAGCTTTCATATACCGACGTAAAGCTGGGGTCACACTGCACTCCAACATAGTGGTACAATTAATCCATCAAGCATGAAGCCAGATAAAAGATGATCAAAATGCACATGTCAATCGCTTCCTTGTGTCAGAGAGCAGAGAGTTGCCACTTATTAAGAAAAGATTGATTTTTCTTGGACTGCGTTTGTTATGCTAAAACCTAACGGTGAGCTGGGCTCAGTGGTTACTACCGGAGTCAGCGGAAATACAAGTCGGAAATATCTGTGACTGTCGTGCTGAAATGTCGGGCGGTCGATGATCCGAAGGCACAGCGACAAACGATCTCTGCTTCAGCACATGTGTTGTGCGTCATCATGTTGTCGAAACTGCTCGTTATTAACCATATATAGGTGGTGTGGTGTATTCTGTAGTGGAGGCAACGCTTTTCTGGTCTAGTTCAGACTACGCAGATGTTGAGTCGTACATATACAGATGAAACGACTGCAATAAGCTCTTTTTTCTTTGCATTTTTCACTTTTTCAGCCCCACTCAGTTTAATGACCCATAAACACTGGAAGATCAATTCCGGTCTCTCGTATTTGCTAACATATCAACAACTGCATTAATGATACTTCTATTTCTCGGAACATAAGACAAAGTATATCTTGAATTTATTTGCGGTATATTGCTGATTCTTCCAGCTGGGTTAGCTACTCAATCAGATTTAGAACATAGCAATTATACAAGTTGGGTTAAGTTTCAAATAGGATTATAACATAAGCGGACGTCGCTTATTCACGTTGGTGTATACAATGCTTATAAAACCGGTGGATCAAGACCAGAGTTCAGACACGCTGGTCTTCTTTTGTTCATGGTAATATACATATTAATCAATTTTTCCATTCTACATTTCTGCACCTTTTGTTTAAGTTAACATCGACAAATGTTACTCACCATGTCATAACTTTTCACGGGCATGCATTAGGTTAAAAATTACCGTGCTACTCATTGCGTGATCAACATGGGTCACATTTTAACATACAAACACTCTAACGAGAAACAAACAGTTTAATTATTTAACAAGCAGACAGTTTGTATTATATGCACAAAACGAGCTGGTCAATAAACCTCCCACGACACACTATCACGTGGTTCCTAATCCCACCACAGCCAGATCATCTGATTGTTTAACAGGCGGATATATTTACCTAAACTATCAGATTTACACTAATCAATTATTAACCATTCTAGTTATCGAACTCTGTTTTGTTTATCTAGTGTTGGCATAGTTTGAATTACGTTTACTAACCCTTGTCAGCGCATTGATGTGGATATTGACAAATAGTATTATTCCAATGGATAAACTCATATTAAACCTTAAACGATAAACCAACATAGCTTGGTAAATAAAACGTTGTTGAAAAGGAAACAAAGACATTTGGAACACAATTCAGTTTGATGCATTATTTAAAACTTTACTAATTAAACAGTTAATGCCTGTACCATAATGTTGTGTATCAGTTAATTCTTGTCAAGTTCAAACAGTTTACAATTTCCTTATGAGTTCTTTATTAACTCTTATTACGATGTAAATACATTGCACTTATCTTCAGCATGGAGTAGAACTGTGACTCAATGGAATTGAGTTGTTTTATCTATTCGTACCATCCGGTGATTTCTGGGATTATATTGGATACATCACAACACAATCTTCGCAACCTTTATTTGATGTCACATTAACCTAATATTTCTTATTACAGATCAATTCCTCTAGTAACGATGACTTACATCGTTTAATCCGATACGCTGCTAATATCCAATTTAAAGGTACGGTAACCATTTCTCTTCTATACGTTCTCGATGCATGCATTTATCATTTTATTGTCCAGTTTTTGGAGTTTGCATTTTTGCATTTGTAAGCGTTTCAATTTTACTGAGCAACGATTGTAGCACACCGTCATTGAAAGTGAATCTGTAAGCTCTTTGTGAACTAAACTTAAACCTGTACATACAAAAGCATCAACCGTACAAGAAGATACATGATTGTTCTTCAGTTCGACAATCAGAAACAAATTGAGACAGCTTGATAGTAATGGAGAACACAGGCGTTCTGACCTCAAAATGGTCGAAAATTATGGCGTTTTAATAACGTCACCATTGATATATACTTGTAGCGTCATTTAAAAGCGCCACTTCACGAATGTTGTGACGACAGAGAACACCCCTTCAACTATAAAACATAGCGGTGGCTCAGTGGTTAGCGCATGCCCTTATAAATCCTGCTTCGACATATCGTGCAGGGGATCGAGACGTTCTTTTCTACCATCAGATATATGAGTGAGTCACAAGATTTTGCTCGGTCAATCGCAGTGTAGTTTTTACGAGGTCGGAAGTCTTGTCACCAAATGGCAAATACCAAAAAAGACAAAGTTGTATTTATTAAAAGTTAAACAAAGATTTCTGTTGAAAGGAAAACGTTCCATACAGTGTGTAAAGTTGTAAAATGATGTCACACACACACACTGTACAATGTATATCGTTTGCACGAGATCAGCCCATTTATTCCCACTGTCACCATTACAAATGATGAACAGTAATTAACTTGTAATTGCTTTTTGTGTTTCTTTTGTAGGTAATTCTATCAATATATCTGATGTGTTCTTAGGCGGTTTATTACCTAACACGAAACATTATCTCACCTACGACGGTTCCCTCACACACCCTGGATGTCACGAGGTAGTCACGTGGATAATAATTAACAAACCACTTCCAGTCTCAACAGACCAGGTATGTTAATTGCTTTAAACAATGAGATACATCACATATGGAGGAGGATCTACAGCTCTCTTGATTACACAATGTGAGCACCAACTGTAAATCATTATTGAAACAGATCAATTCTGCTGGTGCATTGATTATAATTTGTAACATTACAGTGTGCGCTGGGAGAGTTGAATGTATTTTGAAAGCCATTTGCCTGAGCTAGTTCTCATTTAATATACTAACGTCATTGGTTATAGTTGTATACACTCTTAGAACACTATGGCTCTAATGCAACTATTTGAGGTTATTCAGTCAGGGCTCTGGTGGAAACCTTACAGCAACTGTTTAAAGTATTAATTCCTTTCCCTTTTTAATGAAAGAGCCGTTTTGTCGTAATGGTGAAATATAGAACCATTCTGGTTCCATATATAACCATCCTCTTTCTAAGGAATCCTTAAAGAACCATTATTTCTGAGGGTGTACTATATCTCGTCATTTCCTACTATCGCGCAACTAATACTCGTTTCATTCCTTTGTTTACAGTTAAATCTTTTACGTAGTATATATAAGGTGGGCGAAGAAAAAGTCCGTCTCAGAATGGAGAACAACTTCCGTCCAGTAATGCCATTAAACAACCGCACTGTTCGAACTAATATTCTACCATACGAGGTAAGACATTATTTGATACAAGTGTCAAAGTTTAATATTTGGCTGGTGTTTACAAGCCGGCTAGTAATACACTATTATTTCTGTACACACGGGTCGATCGAGGGTCGTACGAAGCTTGTATATCAGCACTGACCCGTTATCTAGACAAATTTGAAGCATTAATAGAGCGTATTCTTAAATAATATTCAATGAAACATGTTTCGTGAATAATGCCAAAACGGTTATAATTTTATTTCTTTTCAGAAAGAAAAATGTCGTCCAAAAAAGATTTTTTCTTATGAAGGTAACTATACATCTTGTTCACCATTCTTGAATATACTGGTTCCCTGTGATCAAAAACATATATTGTTCAACATACTTATACAGTGATGGACATAACATATCATCTCAAACTCACAGTGGATGGCTGGAGTGATTATTTCGATGAAACGAATATATATTGTAGACAAAACAACTATGAATTGTTCCAAAAATGAGTTCCCGTATGTCTTCTATTATAGCAGACGTACTACTCAGGTGTATTCATCTAGTTTGTCACGCATGATATTGGTAACGATTTTAAATTGTAGCAGTTTACATTATATGTTTCTTACTCAATTTATATATGTTTAAGTAAAGATTTTAGTTCAGGATGCACAAATCGTCCGATATTGTAGCCGTTTGTTAAAGTAGCTTGGAGCTTTTTTGTTGTCTTCATTGTTATATATTGTAACTAAACTAGTTATATATTTTTTTATCACAGTGAATGACCGTTTCATGACGTGACCTGCTGTAAGTCATTGGCTCCAGCACTCTCTAGGGTCGGAGCTTCAAGGACCGTCTTCCAGACAGACAGGCTGCTCGTCTTGCCATTCGAAATCAACGTCAAGCCATCCGCTGATAACCTGGCATGGGAGGCCAATATATGATGATGTATCTTCTACTTACGATTCTGTGTCATATCTTTGATATAACAATAAGGATTCCCCCTCTGATGTGGTGTCTGGAAGGTATCTCACTCGGTCGTTGAAATAATGTGAAGTTATATTCTTCATTCAATCTACATTTAGTATTCCAATCATTGATCATCGATGATAACAGCGTGTCATTTCCACAAAGACATGGCTTTGCGCCAATGTAAACGTTAAGCTGACTGTGTGCCTTGACTGGTGTTGGCCCTGCATATTTGTTGACATCATTTTATTCCTTGTGTTGCTTAAAAATGACCCAATCATATTAAAGAATTTCACTACATGAGAGTGTTAAACTGCTGCCAAAAAATACATTAAGTAAGTAGTTCTTGTATGTTGACTCCAGCTTTTAGTTCCTAGTAGACAATAATTATACCCGTTCTTTGTCGTCACATTATCACTATATATATGTGTATTTCTTGTGATATATTCGGACATTCTGAGAACAGGACATCCGTGTACATTTAATAAATAAATTGTTCTTAAATTCGGGACTTATTTATTGTTCTTTGTTGATGAAATGTAGTTGAAAAACTGTCTAAACTCATTTTTGAGATTACTTAAACCCCAATTCTTAAATATTTAGCCCCAAACCTGGTGTGGTACTGTGTCTTAATCGCATTTGGGGCGATCATCGCAAATGCATGCACTAGGAGTATTGCGTTGTGAAACTGACACATTAAAGGCCACACATTTTGTAAATATTATCTTGTGCGATATGTCCCTTGTCTTCTGGACAATATTCCGTTCTTTAACTGTCCTATGATTAACAAGGTTTGTGCTCATTTCGGGATAGTTTGCTAGTGCAACAATCACAGTTGAAGAATTGTGGTGTATTTTGTTACAGTATCCTTCCTTTACTTTCATGGCTTGCTGATCAGCATTCTCGTTTTCTACAGAATATAATATTCTTCACGGTCCAAGCATTTTTAGCTGAATATTTTTTTATTAAATCATAGTCGTTCTTACTCAGTTACGTACAGAAAATTGTGTATAATCAAATGAGTGTGTAGCCATTTAACTGACTTTATTTGGAAAAAGATCAAAGATCGTTGTAAATCTCTACAACCAAGCGGCAGGTGAAATTAGTTACCGCGAGATCAATATTCTTGAATATATGATGCGGTGAATCTGCCTCTAAATTGAGCGACAACGTCTGGTCTAAACTCATAAATTGTCTCGGACTAAAAGGCAGACGTCAGACGGTCTTTCCTAGCACATCGAGCTCTGTACCGTTTTACCGAAATATTCGAGCACTGCCATTAAGCAATGTTGTTTACCCTGAAAAAAAGCAATCAAATAATGCTTGAACACATACGCGTTAGGGATGAATTGCGTTAATTATTTCTTAGTATCAACTTGACCAGTCTAATGATTATATATAATTGAGAATAACAGTTCCTCCTTGTGGTAAATTCTCATTTAACAAATCCAGTGCCTGAAATGTTGATGTCTATTCAGAAGAAGACAAAAAAAATCCTGTTTTGGGATTAATATGAGTGTTATGATGCTTCAATTAGCCGGGCCCTCTAGCTAAGGGAAGTTTGTTAGAAGAGTAGCAATTCTGTCTTTTCTTAGTACTGGAAGAATATTAACTTTACAACATTATCAAAACAATTCACCTTTTGGTTGTGCTAATGTCAATTACTTTTGGAATACACCGCGGTCATATAAATGAAATACCCTTATGGGTAACATAAAATACCAATCAATCAATCAATCAATTTGTCGACGGAAAAAAAGTTTAGGTTAGTTTTTCCAAAACTAATCATTTCCCATTCCAGACATGTGGTTTGATAGTTGATTGCTGTAAACAAGATGGCAAATAAAGAGAATAGCGTCTAGTGATTGTACGGATCTCCTGTGACTTAATTTCGTTAGAGTAGTAGCATAAAGCTGCATACGTATATGAAGCATGGTACAAATTATTGTTACTTGAACAAGCTCAACGCCATCTTTTCCGGTCAATTCTTTACTTTTATAGGCCAGTATATATACTAATTGATTACCTGAAGTCCTATTTGTCAAACACATACCCCTGTCAACCCAGGGACGAACTAGGTCATGGGCATTATCCAATCACGACTGACCGCATACATCGCTGGTAGTCTGGTTTCAAGAAAGAAGGAAAAGTTTTGTGTTTTACTTAGCATCACAATTCTGGGTTAAGATTTGAAGATGAACTATTTGTCTCACTCGGAGAGGTGGTATTCATTTATTTTATGTCACTATAGTGGACTTGAACCCGTTCAATTTCACCACAGTACAAGCTGGGTCGACCTCAGAGTATCAGCCCTTGTTCTTTTTCATGTACATATACGATCTCTATGGTACCGAGCCGCTGTGGTTCACCATTGGTGTGTACAACTATTGTATTGATTAGTTTGATACTCTAGGGTACCGCTGTTATAATCACATGGCGATTTGCTGGCCCTTCAGTCGACAGACAAACTGATCGACACGGCCCTGATCTGCAGACTTAAGATTGATGAGCGAATGTGCAGAATAATAATGATAATACTAGAAATTCTAATAACAATACTAATTTCTTAACCAGTTGTCAAATCTCATACGGTAATTGTGTTTAACTATGCACATATAATTTTATCAAATATGACAGTGTTTCACATTAAATTGGGACTCAATAATTTTGGAATCCACGATGCTTTCCACGTTCTTGAATACTCAATATTAGCAATCTGGATATCATTAATTTTGTACCACTCGAAAAACTCAATTATTCAATATAAAACCGCTTTATAACACAGGTTAAATTAACATCTATTAAATATTTCACTAGCAACAACAAAAACCGATCAAGCGCCTCTCATGTCCACATAAACTAGCATAGTTTGACACAAACATAAAACATATTGCAGCAAGCCTCACTAAATACAAGTGCATAGGCATATTTTTCACACGTGAGGTCCCACCGTATTATATTAAATGCGACCGGTCGAAGAGGTCGGCGCAACAGTAGTGTGTGCATGCTATCTTTAACTAAAATTGTAAGAGTATCCGCAAACATATTATGATAAAACATTTCCATTCGCATCAATTTAAATTATTGATAAATGATTAACAGTATCCTCAAGACTGTTTTACTCACATTGATAAAACGGGGCATTGTGCTGAAAATAACGAACAGGTTGAAATATCGACCGAACCCACGCGAACGTCGAAGTGCATTCTGCGAACACATGGTATATACTCCTGTAAATAGACCATGCTACACAACGCTGCGTATTTGTATTCTCACTTAACCTCATATGTTGTATTTCTATTGGCACGTACACCCAAAACCATTGACGCTCTATCACACAACAGTCACGTGTATTTGGGTGTTATTTAAACTGTGAACAAAAAACTAACTCTTGAGCATCTTTATAAGTTGATTTCAAGCACTGCTTTCTGTCATTATTGTTTGCCTCAAGTCGTAGATTCCTACTGTTGTTGAATCGGCTTATTCCCTTCTCTGGTGGATTTAGGGGAAACCCCATATGGGACAAGATTACGAGTCCTTATTCCACTCTGATAACACAACAGAGGTGTGTAATGTGCCAAGGCTAATACACTCATATCTTAACATTGGTTTATGAAATGGTCGAAATGGGTCTCGGATTTGCTTTCGGGATGTTAAACATCAAGTTGAATTTTCTCGTTGTTTTATATTTATACATTTTTTCTTCAACGTATAATGGATGAACTATTTAACATAACATTGTTTTTGTAACGTTTTGTTAAAAATAAAATTTACATTTGCTGTATAACCATATCACACTGCTCTTTTGTAGCATGTAGCTTTGGTGTCAGACATTACCAGGAAGAAAAAAAAACAAATTCCTTTTATCTGCTAAAATGCTAAGCGTTCGGGTTATCAAAGGAAATCAGCGTTGATGCGAAAGACTAATCCGGTTCTTTGTATTATCAAAATCACAAAGCAATATATAACCATATATTAGCTATACGTCAAGAGAGTTTTCCTTTAAACAAAAACATGCCAAGAGAGAGCTCACAAGCCGCACACCTAGTCAAGTTAAAGGAAATGAAAACACAAGAGATCCATTTAACGAAGTGTTTATATACCTAAGCCCAGACAGATTAAATCCTGTTGTTGAATTTTTTAATCCGTTTGTAAGCTAGTTGTATCTTATAATTTCTCAACAACCCAGAAAACCGGTACGCCATTGCGACTAAGACTATATTCAAACACTATTTTTTGGCTTTGTTTTTTTTTTATTCAAACACGACTATAGAAACGTCTCTAAATGAGTTTTTAAAACTTCCAGAAAACATTAAACAAAACACATGATTATGAAGTGAATTCCCTACAGTCTTGTTCCACAGCTAGGGTTTAATCGAGCTCAGATATATTTAATATCTAAGTGTATGCAATCAAATAAAATCTGCTTTTATAACAATTCAATTCTTTTTCTCCCTATGGAGAAGTGATACTTTGTGTTATTTAAACAATTGTCCATCATATACATGTACCTAATTAGTACACTGAAACCAGATGGTTCGAGCTTAGTCTGTGCATAGGTTGAAAACACGTTAATACATTTTGTGTGTGTTTTACATGATCATTTTAAATAATAATTATGATAACGGGTATATAGCACGAGAAGAGCAGTTACAAAAAACGGTCTGAGAGTATATATATTTGTCTTAGTGTATTTAGGTCCTGTTAGGGCGTTTAGTTGTACAGTGGACAGTTTATACCATATTGTCTCCATATTTTTCACACTATTTTACAAATTTTCGGGATAGTATCCACGTAATAAAAACAGTATGTCTAAATATACTGAAAAGTATTCATGTGAAAAGATTATTTTGAAGATTTGTTAAACGCTTGTAGAGATAGTAATGATATGGCCTAGAGTTGTACTACACATATCTATTCTATTCTATAGTGTCTATTCTTGCTTTGCATATAACACAACATTCAATTACTTCTTTCACTTCATTTGACATCCTGATTGTTACAGACCTTTTTTAAAATTAAGAATTGATGCCGAGCCATCGCAGAAAAAAATAAGGGTTGCAAACGCTTTTTTAGAATAATCCGGATAACAAATGTGTTATCGAAATGATACTCACAGAAGCCTGATAATTTTAGATTTTGTTTTCCATAACGTTGCCTGTCCTCTGCTGTGTTACTTAAACTTATTTCACGTACATGTATGTGAGCATTTATATATTTTATCAGCATTTCTGCAGTAGAAATGATTATTTGATTTTAAAAATCAACGTTATTTTATCATGTGAGGTGGCAGTCGCCAATTTGACATACCATTAAAACTCCATGCTCCTTTCCAGATATTCAATGGGGAAACAGTTTGGTTAAAGTACAGAATGTAAGCCGTACAGTATATTCCGCATATACTTTACCCTATATTAAACCTAAAATTTGTATTTATAATTGTACATCTTAACATTTTTATACCGAATTGTCCATAAATGGTCTTGAATTTGCATAGAGTAAATGTATTGAGCTTTTCTTGAAATTCGGATCACTGGATTTATTATAGGCATTTGTCCCTGAGAAATAAATTAACGGAATAGCCGACTCTTCAAACTTGCCAATAGATAAAAGACCGATCAGTGCATTACTGAAGACGATGGCATTCTCATGCGATAGTTCTACGATATAGGGTCAAGGTCCAGGAAAGGAAAAACATATTCCCTCCAGCAAAAACAATTTGACGAAAATGGAGACCAGACGTAGTCATCCCACTGTTCTAACTGCCGGCACAATGTATATTACACAAATCGTCATTTTCCATTAGTATAACGAACGTGACGAAATGCCTTCCTTATAAGTTTTAACTTATTTATGGTTCATTTTTATTAAGTAACGGTTGTCAGCTAGAGGAAACATGTGGCGTACCATCAATAATGTTGAGATTATAAACTATTCATATGAAACTTCGGCTTATGGAACTGCGGAAAACAAGGAAATGAGATATCCTTTGTTTTTTACATGCCCTATTTAAAAAAACCCAAAAGAAAACAGGGTAAGAAAAAGGTTATTTTTTGTAGTATATGTTTATCTTCAAGTTATCTATCTATCTATCAATAATGTAGATTGCTTTGACTTCTACAGTCCCAGTACCGTGGTAGCTACCATCTGTATGTCTAATACCGAAGACTAACTGTCTAATATAGTTATTAAGTTTTTGTTTATTTTCACAGAACAAGCGCTGTAGTCGGAATTTCTCATGTTGCCTTTCCCTCAATTAAACTGTCCAAATCATGACAAACCTCATCTAGTTTGGTACATTGTAAAACTTTTGAAAATTCGTCTTTCTTGTAGAAGTAAAACGGTTTACATAGGCCTTCAATTTCATAGGAATTACTTAATTGATGGCTGTCAAATCGTCCGCCATTTTGTTTCGTTATATTTCAAACACAAATAAGAAAGGACGTTGTCCTGATGATGGCATAATAAATGCTGAAATATTGAGTGGAAATGACGTTATGTCCTGATGATGGCATAATAAATGCTGAAATATTGAGTCGAAAGGACGTTATGTCCTGATGATGGCAAAATAAATGCTGAAATATTGAGTCGAAAGGATGTTATGTCCTGAGGATGGCATAACAAATGCTGAAATATTGAGTCGAAAAGACGTTATGTCCTGATGGTGGCATAATAAATGCTAAAATATTGAGTCGAAAGGACGTTATGTCCTGATGATGGCATAATAAATGCTGAAATATTGAGTCGAAAAGATGTTATGTCCTGATGATGGCATAATAAATGCTGTAATATAGCCGAAAGCAAGTTATCGTTTTTCAGAATTACACTACTGGAAGTAATGACTAATGGACAGTACGTTGTACAATAAAGAGTGTTGTTTCCGCGCGTTGTTATCAAACCTGTTGCAAACTAACAATTCAGTTCCATTGTTGTTGTTGTGTGGGATTCTATTAGTACCGGTACACAACAATTTATATCATTATTGGCCATTTCATGCTGTGAATATTCTAAAATAAAATTTGCACCAGACCTAAATTAAGTCGTTTCAGTAACAGTTCGTTTATATTTTTTTTTAGAAAATCACTGTGATCAGTCATATACTGTTGTAATTGTAATATAAGAGTATTTGTCGTAATTCAAAGGTTATATCTCTGTTATTAATCACAGAACATGGCATGAAAAAACTCTTGGTTGTTGTTGGAGAATGTCTGATGTTGAGAAAATTATGGCTTACTCTTTGCGGGGTTATCCGTGGTCCGTCGTTTGATTCACTACTCAAACATTACGGACGGGAGATATCACCATTAAGTCGATGTGCTCATCAACTGAAAGCTGTGACAAGACGATTCTACAAACACTTATCACAATATGATCGGTTGCATCGAGAATTGAAAAGGCTTGGTCACGCTGATAAAACGCACTCTTAAGCATAGTTTCGGTCAATGCTCTATTAGGGTCCTGGGGGAGAGGTGTCGATAAGGGATTTATTTCGGAATATCTTCGCATTTAACAAAATATGATCAGTTGTAATAACGGTACAATCTGTGTTGCTTTGGTCGAAAATAATGACCATGTGAAAGCATGGCAGCGGTTAATACTGTTAGATTTTAGCACTTATATTCGTGAAATATCGTTAGGTGTGACCTAAAATACCAGTCTATAAATCCTATGCGTATTCCATGCATGTATTGATAATCACATGTTTTCGGAAACCCATCTGCACGCACAACCAATAATACACGTTGTAAGCACTACAAGCAACTAACACTAATCGTTGACTAGCCACGCAATAGGTTTAAAAACTATAACTGTGGTTATCATCAATTACCAATGTGATGACATATTATCTCCACTATACAGAGTAAAATCAATGTCTTCTGTGTGACGACTTATTTCAATCAATCGGACGCCCCCGTAACCCGACCGGGTTACTGACAGAGTAGTGTATGGCAGAGTTCACCTGCAGTTGTATTATCTAGAAAAGCTATATTGGTTGTATTAATTCCTCCATTTAGGTATCAATATAGTTCCAGTCATCAGGACACCAAATAACACGAGATCATTATAAAACTCAAGGAAGCAACAAAAAAAAAACAACACAATGTACGTCAACGGTTAAACTAAGACCGCCAGGCGAGAGTAGACCTACTGTCGTGGAAATCTTTTAAAGCAACCAAATGAATGTTAACAAGAACTTGTCGGCATATCTGCAGACCATTGCGTCATTTAACCATATCTCAACGTGCTTAAAAGAACATTAGCAATATTACGTTGTTTGATTGCCACAAGGTGAAATAATTCATAAAGTACATTTGCTTAAAATTGTTATTCTTCATCTTCCCACTGCAAGGAGTGGGCGGTTTGAAGGGATTTCACATTCGTGGAAAAGAGTTCCCCATGTATAGAAACAAGGTAGAAGTGATAAAACGCCTTGCCCATGGCCACATGTTCACTAGTAATGACGGTGCTTAACAAACCACTATTGGAGACAGTAAATGGAGCCATTTTACGAACGCTAGAGAGTTGAGCGATCTTCATGTTCACTCTGACTTTGTAAAATGTCAAACTTGTCTAAAAAAAGCGATAAAGTTTTGACAGAACATTGAACAATAGGTGAGCTCTTTCGGTGGCATTAAGAGATTGGAAATAATGTTGTAAGAAAACATTTGAAAATGATAACAGAAATGAGATTGAAACGTTGTGACTATAAACAAGGAAGTTGTTTTCCATTAGAAATTTATTTCTTGTAAAAAAAAAACCCATAGAATTGATAGGTAGATGGAAAGACACATTGTATGTTCAGTAAAAGTTGTACAAAAACATAATGATAATAAATGGCGCTATAATACTGACCTAGCACTCACAGAATACATGGCGATTTTTAACCCAAAGCTAAGGCGATATTTTGTAACGAATCAGAACAGAAGCAGAATGTTTCACCTGCTTCGAAGTACCAGTATAGACCATCAGTCAACATTATCATATGAAAGAGCTAAAAATTCCTTCAGATTTAATAGGCGGAATGTCATTCAACTTCACGAGACAATGGGTGTCTTGACCTGAAATTTGTTTATCTGCACTTTCTCTTGTTTTGGAAATATGTCTAGTCAAACAAAGAGGAGTTTTCTTTCATTGTTAGAGTAATTGGCCATTTGTAACAGCGTGTAACAACGGTGCCATCATCCCTCGGCCCCTGGTCCGAACAATTAAATACCGGCAATTACCATTAAACAAAGTAAGGACAGACTTTAAAATGACAGGCTATCAATAATACGCAGTACTTGGTCCAGTGCGAGAAAAAAATTATTGTCATTTTCTGCTGCCATGATATTCCTGCATAGGCGATATACTGTTTGAACAGTGGCAGATCTAATCGATTGGTCTCTTCGTTTTTCGTCAATTCGCTTTGATCTTTTGTCTCACCGCCAAAACGGGGTAATTGTGGCAATGCTGATGACATATTTTTTCGAAAAATCAGACTTGCCTAAAATAGATGCATGTCAACATCTCATACGCAGATATACATAGACCCAAGTGGAAGTGTCAAAACATTTTGCATGCCGTTTTGGAAAAAGACACAGGTGTAAAAAAAAAACCTGAACTTTTTCCGCTGATTACTTTACTTTATACATAATGTGTGAAGATGACCTTTATTCTTTGTTATCTTACACAACTTCTGTGGATACTTCGGTAAAAACATATTGCCACTACATGTTTCTCTCCTTTTGCATGCAGGCTGTTCTTTAACAATATACTTGTCATCAGGAAGAGGGTCATAACATCTGAAGTGTTTGATTTGTTGGGACATTAATATTGATTTTCAGAACAGACCGTGGCAACTTTAAGCCCCATATGAAAGAAACTAAGCAAATATATTTATCTCTAACAGTAGTTGTGTCATTTGCTATTGCGGATCCACCAAAAGTGTGCATAATTCCACCGATACAAATGTAGTCATACACAGTTACGGGTTTTATTTCGGAGAATCAGATGAACGCTAATTGGCCTTTAAACGGCTATTGCTGTTTTTTTTTTTCTAAAGAATAATTATTTATTCCGACCATTAGGCCTATAACTTGAACGTGGAACAATTCCATTTTTTAATTTCATTTTAAGCTACTGCAGGGCACATATTTATTAAATGTGTTATAACTTTCACCTGTTGTGCACTTCAACCTAACGGATGCACCGAATGCTGTCCTAGGTTATGATGTACTATGGTATGAACTACTGTCCTATTAGGTAAAATAAAGATTCATTTAGATGTCTGTTATTTTGCTTTTGCCCCCTCTCTGTCCTTGTGTTATGTTGCAATGAGTAGAAATGAGCCGAATCAAAACTCGTCCGTTGTTTGTCTGTTGTTGTTTTTCTCAAATCGTTTGACAACAGAATATGGATCAAATTGCGGCAATTCATATTCAGAGATCCAAGTTGCACGCGCCCGAAGTTAGATCAGGCTTAGGTTGTGATACGCATCTCGTATCATGCGAAAGAGACACGCATCTCGTATACTACGACGATAGAGACAGTTCTGAAGAATATATTTCATCATCATACTGCCCCAGTTTGCGTCTATTGACAGGCTGTGTGTGGGGCCATTCTTATCAATCCACGTACCTACCAACAACTTACAAGTTTGAAAATACTCAATGCCTTCTTCAGTGAGAAGTATTTTGGTATTGTTTACTCGAGTGTATCGTCACAAACATGAAGATACATGTGTTTGTCTTACAAGTTTGGGTTGAAGGACAGCATTATTTAAACTAATGCCACATACATTTTTTAACAGTCTAGGTCAATTATCAGCCTGAATACGGTTATATACATGATTTGTATTGTATTTTCCGTCGTTCTTACATTGTGGTTATTTAATAAGAAATTCTCGTAGAAAATGTTACCCAAAACCCTTGGTAATTTTTGTCTCTTTTAGGCAGCAGCATCTAAATTACACTACATTTTATTGGACAGCTTCTGTACAGTTGACACATATATT
Organism: Mopalia muscosa; assembly: GCA_031763545.1. Taxonomy (NCBI): domain Eukaryota; kingdom Metazoa; phylum Mollusca; class Polyplacophora; order Chitonida; family Mopaliidae; genus Mopalia; species Mopalia muscosa. The sequence goes on along the minus strand of JARFOD010146247.1, from coordinate 2,707 downwards.
TTGCAATTAAAGGATGCTGCTATAAAATTGTAGGCTTGCCATATGAAAGGAAATCCACCTGAGATGGTAGCTTGTAGGCCTTTTGAAAACAGAATCTGTTTTTACAGCTGTCTGTGATTATCGTCATTAAAGAACTCGAAAGATAGCACTTATTTGAGCAATATATAAATCCATAATCATGGCGCTTATCGTCATATAGCTAGGCTCCCAACGGCAGTAGATGTTTATCAGCTCCCTGTCCTAACCGCCGTACATCAAGCGAATATTTTGTTGAGCCAAAGACACGTTCTTTCCAGGGAGAGATGTAGGACACCATAGAATGACAATACATAATTTTCAAGCAGAGCATGTTCTACTTGTGAAATGTTTCTGGTCAATACCCTGGTATTGACTGCCTCAAATTAAAAAAAATGTGTGTCTACATTTCACGCTTAAACTTAATCAAACTAATTGTAGATCGGTTGACCTTGACCATTCCACAAGTTAAAAAAAACAACAAACAAAACTGGTATAGCAAGCACAGCTATATGTTTGAGAATTAACATTGGTATCTCTAGGTGAACCACTTTTCCAATTATCTTGATTGACACTAGCACATCTGAAAACGTATCTATCTCGCGATCGCCGAAATTTAATGGAATGACTTAATTCGGAAACAGCATTTGTGGCAGCGTTTTGCAACGTCATTGACTCTTTTTGGTGTCAGTGAAGTACAACAACGATTAGAATCACCGAATGTAACTTTGAACCCAAAGATATATTTGGTTAAGTTAAACCACATTTTCCGTATTCGTTGAGACGTTTCTGACCGGGTAAACAATAGTTTATAATTGCCCACCAAGCGTGCCAGACAGACGGGTGTCCAGAGATCGTAAATTTGCATCCATCCATCCATCCACCCATCCATCGGCAATGGCCAATAACCCGTTTTACGAGTGATGCAATTCTACTTCATCAGTTGACTGGTGTACGGGTATAAGTTGTCTATCACGGTAGAGCTGACAAATGTTTGATGTCAGTGATGACGGAAGCGTTTCCGCCGTGTATGCGAAACAGCAAATCAAACGATGTAAAAGTCTGATGAAACTGAACGTGGCTTGGTTATGCTTCTCTTCCGACGGTGATCATTCGAAATTTGGAATTAACTGACACCAGCATCAACTATGGTATTTCACGTAGTTCACTCCACTTACAGCCACAGTCCTTTCTGGTTCTACAAGCAACTGAACCTTTCAACAGATTCGAATTCTTCCAGCAACACAAACTATGACTCTGAAAGATCGGTATTCAAAACAGTGTAGCAGAGTTTTAACAAGACAACGAGACATACAGGTCCTATGTATATAAATATATGCTATCACACTGTATATCTCTGGAACAGGCCTTATGACCGACGTTTTTTGATTGACTAAACGATTGTACAATAAATGACAAGCTTTATATGGACGTGTTCTGCCAAACAGAAACGATTTATTATGATTGATCGATATCAAGGCTGCGCTCTTGCTGAAAAATGTAAAAAGAAATGCTGAAACATGTTGTATTTGGCCTTGGCAGACATTAAATTAGAGCATTAATTTTAAATTTGAATGCGTTTATGCTGAATTAGGAGACAAATATATCAGGTTTGAGTTGTCTAGCAAAAGCTGCCTGAACAAAATGCATTAAAGGAATTTAGTTGGTGAAGAGTGTCGGTCTGTCCGAAACTAGTTTCCTCCCTTCTAAATCTTCGATTACCAATTGTATGAGGGCGACGGCGTATGTGCAAATTTTCTTTCACCGGGTACATGTAAATTTGGCAGCATGTTTTAGCCCGCATAGCAATGTGAAATTCACATTAAAATAACAAAATTATAGTATTATATATACCAACGGTGAGCATGCACACTTCGATTTAACCGTATATCGGTTGTACCATGATGATATACGTCAGTCTCAGGGAATCACTCTATCTTAAAACAGAATGTGAAATCAACAGGACAACGCTGTACTGTAAGGGTTTTTCAGTGTACAAACGAACGGCTGAATCCATTGGCATCGCGTTGATGTAACGAACATCAACCCTAAATATCCAACAAACCCACCATTCACTGCTATAAAAATGAACTATCTTATAGCCTATAACGCTAGACTGGCAGCTTCTCCATCACTTGACTAGAACTTATACTCGTATAAATACAAAGACTTTCCAGAACGTCACACACAGAATATCACTACCTCACGCGCAGGAATATCAATAATGTTTTTATCGATGACGTGGGAAGCAGGACGTTTATGGGTCATTGAATACAGAAATATAGAATGGTGGAAATGGATTTTCGAGAAAAAGAAACTTAAATATACCCCTGATAAGACTTGTCGGGGTGCGTGAGTGGATTTACGATAGATCCGGCATGTTAACACTCCCTTGGAATGTCACCAGATCGCATTTTTGTTACAGTGATAAGATGCCCAATGGTGGCTATGACAGTTTTATTCAGGGCAAACGGGGATATTTTTGCTATGGACTTTTTATTCTGGCTACTAACTACTTAACAACTTGTTTGTCTGGATTGGGAGGGGAAAGCTACCATCAGGCAAATAATGTTTCACCACCCATGTCCTCCACACTCCCCAGAGTGCCAACAAGGAAGCTCTTCTGCAGTAACCAGCAGGGGCAGATAACGGGAGTTCCAGGGGGGGGGGGGGGGGGGGGTTTTTTTAAATA
>JARFOD010146236.1:0-12787 GCA_031763545.1 Mopalia muscosa | reverse complement strand
TTCCAACCATTTTGAGCTTTTAGCATCATTTTAAGGTTTATTGAAATTATTATTTTAAAGCTGTAACAGCAGATATAAGGCAAAAATCAATTTTGTAACAATTATAGTAATGTTTATTTTTACGAAAAAGCATGCCAATGTTTTCGTTCTAATTATTTGCATTGATAATATATTTTTTTATAGGGACATAACTACACCTGTTTTCTATTGTCAATGCTATACATATTTTTCAGAAGGGAAAACCCGTTTATTCTTCATGTTTTGGGACCAATCAGTTAAAAAACATGTGATATGTATCATCTAATGTTCATTCTAACCATTTTTCACATTTTCGCACCAGAAAAAAAAAAATTCAAGAAAATCGGTGATCATCCTAATAATACAGTACGAGACAACTGGCTGTCCAAGTTGTTACTTATCCGCTGGAGGATAATTGTTCTTCACAGAACGTGACATCTATGTATATTTGAAGAGAAAAGACTAAGACTTAGAAGCTATTGAGCATTTATTTGTTAACACTAAACATCTGGTTTTTCATGCTATGGACATTCTTCAATCAGCGGTCTGATTGGAGTTTTATATATTTTGAATAAATGAAGGGAGCACAAATTGCTTGCTTCGATCGGGATTCGAACTTTTATATATGTACTCACGTAGGGAGTGATCAAATCGTAGGCTAGTTCAGGACAAATCTATCATTTCCCTTCTATCTATACTATGTATGAGTTTATCACAGATGTGCTTTATATTTAAAAACTGTCCTAGATGTAGCTATATAGTAGTAGGATTGCTGTTGCTACATTTCAAGAGCTCAACACTTCGTTTGTTTCCTGATTGCCAAACTGCTCGCTAATAAGTTCTGTTTGGATCATTCAAGGCTGTTTGGGTGAATCTCGATGCCTTATTGAACTTGCAAATTTGCGTTCACTTTTAATCACATATCCTCTGTAATGTTCTATTCAAATATCCAAAATGTTAATTTTAGATCCTATCCTTTTTGTGCCGATGATTTAGACCTTTCTTGGTCTTCCCTGGTGTTCTGCAATCGTCTTTTATCCACTAAATCTACCATGTTTTTCACCTACAAGAATAGAACAAAGCATTCGAGTTTAGAGACGAAACCCAGATTTTAAAATCTTATCAGAAACACTATTCCATCCATTCAAGGGGGATAACTCCAACCACACAATCCCGATCTAAGTTGACCCTGAAAGCAGATACCCCATTACAAATAGTCTGGTATCGTTAACTATCAATTGGTCATCACGTTATTTGAATCCATGATTAATACTATGTGTTTTCATACCATGGTTTGGGTCACAAAACACTTGTATCCATATAACAAATGTGGAAATGTTTTTATTTTGTCAAATATTGCATGTAAAATGCCTTTCTTTACAAAGAAACACTTTACTGATGATTTGGCCAGGGGCCAATCACTCGAAGGGTGTTTGGTCGCTGACCCCGCATTAAACCGATAAAAGGGGATTAAAGATAGACTTTCAACACGAGGTGACGTCATCTAGCAGCGGATTAAATATAATAGCGCTTCGGGCTACCAACCCCTGATAGCTGAGCTTATCTACTTACCCATATATAAAATGAGGCTGCACCATTACTGGCAACTCGAACATCTTCTAGATTATAAAAATTAAGTATTTCTTTAACTCGTAACACAGTTTGTACGGGTACCCGTTCTGGATCAAAATTTTGTATCATCTGTTTCAACCCGGTTCGTCCTGTTCTTCCGACATGGGCTTGGACTTCCGCCCATTCCTGTCAATCAAAATGATACACCATAGAATCAACAGTTTTGTTTTTTGTAAGCTTTTTTGTACCAGTTATAGGTACACATATTGTATCTGTCACATTCCCTCCTTTGTAAAATCAATGAAATTGATATGTTGTCGAACTGTGAACTGGTTATGAACCAAAGTTAGCAGATACACAGAACGCCCTGACTTCAGCTGTAGGCATAAGCAAAACAGCTCCAAATCAAATTTATTTTATTTTTTCAATACAGTTCGGTATACATACCAGAAGTCGCTCCTCTCTTATTCCCAGTAGCATATAGCATGCTGCCATAACCTCGTGTACAGAAGGTGGAGGACTACAGTAACTTCTTATCTCTGATATAAGATTGTGGTCCATTTGAAGAATATCGTGACCACAATGGTTCAGTGCCTCAAGATGGTCTCTCAGCTCCTCCGCTCGGTTTAATAGATGGCGTAGGTCCTTGTCGTGTTTGGTGGAGTACGTATCACCTATAGCTCTGTTCAAGATACCAAGATTCCTTCGTTCGATAGCCTCTTTTAAATCTACAAAATATAAAATACTTTTTTTTCACACTTTGAATTAAGCTATATTAAGTAGACATTTTGTGTATAGATCGAAGTGTTACTAAGCAACGCACAAACATTTTCCAAACTGAATAAGCGTATATAGCTAACGTTTACTAAATCATAAACCTATGAATAAAACAAATGAATTAAAGATTGTGTTTGCACGAGGTTGGTGAAGCAAGAGTCTTGATTTGTGTCAATTGTATATAAGAGTAGTCGCCATTTAAACCGAATATGGGATAAAACATGAAAGTATATGAGAGTTATGCCTTTTTTGAGTTGTAATATTTCCAGGCGGTTAATGGCGTCTGTCAAGTCCCCTAGATCCACCATGTCATTCGTCTCAAACAAGTAGATAGCTTCGTCTAACTCATCGAGGTCGTTGTTAATCATAGCCTCCCGTAACATAAACCGGATCCTTTTCTGAAAGCAATGCAACGAAAAGAATTAGGCTATCTATATTTCCAAGGATTTATTACGCAGAGACAATGACAGTAATGGTATGTATTTATAAGTTACACGAGTCTGCCGGTAAAGTAAAGGTTAAGTATTTTACATCTTTGTATCAATCTATAAGGTTAAGTATTTTACATCTTTGTACGAATCTATAAGGTTAAGTATTTTACATCTTTATACGAATCACTAAGGTTAAGTGTTTTACATACCTATACGAATCACTAAGGTTAAGTATTTTACATCCCTTTACGAATCCTAAGGTTATGTGTTTTACATCCCCATACAAATCTCTAATATTAAGTATTTTACATCTTTAAACGAATCCCTAATGTTATGTGTTTTACATCCAGTGTTTTACATCCCCATACAAATCCCTAAAATTTAAGTATTTTACATCTTTATACGAATCCTTAAGGTTAAGTATTTTACATCTTTATACGAATCCCTAAGGTTAAGTATTATACATTTTTGTACGACTCTATAATGTTAAGTATTTTACATCCCTATACAAATCCCTTACCTTAAGTGTTTTACATCTTTATAAGAATCCCTAAGCTAAAGTATTTTACATCTTTGTACGAATCCCTAAGGGTAAAATCCCTAAAGCTAAGGTCATTTTTATGCAAATCCATAAGGTTATGTATTACACATCTTTATACGAACCCCCAAGATTAAGTGTTTTACATCCCTATACGAATCCCTAAGGTTAAGTATTTTACATCCCTATACGAATCCCTAAGGTTAAGTATTTTACATCCCTATACGAATCCGGGAATCCCTTAAGTTAAGTGTTTTACATTCCTATACGAATCCCTTAGGTTAAGTATTTTACATCCCTATACGAATCCTTCGGTTGAGTATTTACATCCCTATACGAATCACTAAGGTTAAGTGTTTTACATCCCTATACGAATCCCTAAGGTGAAGCATTTTTCATCCCTATACGAATCACTAAAGTTAAGTGTTTTACATACCTATACGAATCACTAAGGTTAAGTGTTTTACATCCCTATACGAATCCCTAAGGTGAAGTATTTTACATCCCTATACGAATCCCTAAGGTGAAGTATTTTACATCCCTATACGAATCACTAAAGTTAAGTGTTTTACATCCCTTTACGAATCCCTAAGGGGAAGTATTTTACATCCCTATACGAATCACTAAGGTTAAGTGTTTTACATCCTTATACGAATCACTTAGGTTAAGTGTTTTACATCCCTATACGAATCACTAAGGTTAAATGTTTTACATCCCTATACGAATCACTTAGGTTAAGTGTTTTACATCCCTATACTAATCCCTAAGGTTAAGTATTTTACTTAAGGATATTTTATAAAAGATTAAAGCATTGAAAGTGATGATAAATTAATTTGTTTACTCACTGCTTTGGCACGTTCATTCGGGTCTCCATAATAAGGCACGTACTTCCGTTGTTTGGCATGTCGATTTCTAGATGGCTGTACAACAAAACAAAAGGTATTATTAATAATAATTGATGATGAAGATAAGATTGAAAGTTATAATGAATGAGCAGTGTGGTTACCCTTAGGACATATCAGTAAATGTTATCACACTAGGCCATCCGTAGGGGTTTAACGATTTTTCTCATCTGTATTCCGTAAAGAAAAACAAATTGATCGCTTGAATGGTATATTGTTAAGTACGGTTTCACACACCCATTCATTAACTCAAACTTAAAACTATAAAAAAAATGTACTTTTTGAAAATCAGTGTTTGACAAAATGTAAAATTAAAAAAGGTGTTACTTTGAATTTAAAAGCAATTTTTCAGGTACAGATAAAAAGCTTTAAATTATTGCCAATACATCTATGTTTTAATATATGTAGTTTATCTAAAATAAAAACAATTGTTACATTCTACATTGAGTTTATTAGTATGTTAGACCATATTTACTACAAAGTATGCTGATATGTTAATAGTCTGGTAAGCTACGATAATATATATCTAAAATTTTACTGTCATAAAATAAATTTGCAATCATGTTTGCATTAGCTGTCAAGCCCACTTAAAATATTACACATTTTAAAACGAAACTGACTTGGTCTGGCATAGTAACTTATCTCTCACGTGACCTGAAAATACAAGATTAATGAACTATTTTGTGATTGTTTTAATGTCATGCGAAACACCGTATTTGTCAGCTAAACTATGGTGAATAATTATACTAATGTGACATTTAATTTGCAGTTCTGATAGGCATCGCTCTTTGATATGGTAAACTCTCAAGATAGCCTGATATGCATTTGAGCTTTACACCAGGAAACATTTGAGCAGCATTATAATAATTATTTTATCAGTGATTGAATGGAGCATAAGTATTAAGAGTTTTCCAGCACAAATAAATCACTGTGCAGGAGTGTATTTGTACTATCTGAGTCAAGCGAAAATGTTTGGTGTGTCTTACAAATAAGTATATTGTAACGCCTGTCGATGTTCGTATATAGTGTCGTATATACGATTTATGCTCTGTGTAAACAAGAGAACATTTATGATTATGAGTTACTAACGATATAAAGAACGCATTTAATTTATCGTCATTAGTTCTTTATTGTCGTAATGTTGTGACATAATATTCATGCTTAACGAGCATAACGTGATTGTTCTGCGATAACATTCTCCACATATCTTACATTTTCACGCTGAGAATTACTGCGCTGAGATCCAGGCGACTCGGTCAGTTGAATACCAGCATCTATTTGTGCTACCTTCAATACATCTTCTTCTTCGTTATCTTTGTCTACTCTATCATCTGATGCCTCCCCACAATCATTACGGTCGTCTTCACCGTCATCAGTTAATGCCACTATGCTCTGAAAACATATGTTAACTCAACTCCCTGAATGATACACACATTTGGTAGTGTGTAGACAATAGTAGAGTATGGTGATAACTAAACTATAGACTGAACAATTCATTTTGACTATATATTTCGGATTAGGTAATATTCAGGTATTTTTTAATGAAAAAGGAAATACGTTTACATCTTTCCTTACATCACATTCTTGCAGCCAGCATTGATTAACTGCACATCACCATATTGCAATTGTCGGCATTTCATTAAATAACATTACATACTCAAATTAAGGTTAAAGAAAACATAAATGATGCCTTTATATATCACCCGTCATACCCGTGGTGTACTAAACAATATACTGTTTTGAACAAGACCGAGTAAATTACGACAATAACAAAACGGATTTATTAACATGGGTTTCCTTTTAGAGGCATATCATACGACAAAGATAACATAACCATGACAAGGTACTGCAAAACAAAAATAATCATTATTACACAGAGACGACAGAGTACAAGGATCAACATGTACGAACACTTTGGTTTTATCGACCTTTATTTGGCAAAAGAAGAGCATATAAGACCAATTTTACAACAACAAAGGTTATAAATTTACACATATGACAAAGATCTAAAATAAAGATAAAGAGTAGAGAATCAATATTTTTTTGAAAGATAAATAAAAATGAATTACTAAACGAAACATATACAATACCTAGTAGAGAATAAAAGAATTCTAACAATCTTGGCTCTTAAGAATGAAAATGTCCTTTCAGAAGCGTCATTGAGATTCCGAATGGCGTAAATAACCTAACAGAGAAAAAACATTATAGAAAGAAGACAAAAATATATATAGAAAGAAAGAACAACAAAAACAGAACAAACCAAAAAGCAGAAAAACAATAACAACAGGAACATTTGGACGATCGGAAGATCACAATAACGAGTGATCGACAATTTGTCAACGTACAAAGAGACTTATTATGTTTTGAATTATTAAGATATACAGAACAGGTCACAGAACACCAACTGACAGAACAAGATTTTAATCGAAAACAAACGCCTTCTATATTGCGTCATGTGATTGTCCCGTCTTGTTTTTGTTGCTGCCTGTGGTGTATAGAGAGTGGATTCCTTCACCCATATGGCTGGCACGTCGTTATAATTGTGAAATACCCTTGTGTGCGACCTTAAACCCCAATCAAACAAACAAACAAACAAACAATCTGATTGGTGAACTGTGTCTGGGAAGCATACCGTAGCTTGTTTTAAAGCGGATTCTGTTTTACTGTCTTTTCCCGATGTTCTCACGTCAGAATCTAAAGTTTCAATGGGAATATCTTTGTCCACACACGAAGAGTTGTCTATTCTACTGTCTTCTGTTTCGGATTTTGTCACATCCAAATCTCTGTCCTCCGTCGTGATGGCCAGGTTTCCTTCTCGTAAGTCTGTTTTGTCTTTTATGACAAACGACTCTGTTGTCGCCATGGTGACTTCCCTTGAATCACAAAGTATTTGTCCTTTTCCCGAGCCAGACGTGCGTGTACCGACCATTACCGTTTCTATATCCACATCTGTATGATTCTTTTGTTCACTTTTCGTTCTCATAATATCTCGAGTCAATTCTTTAACTATACCAAATGGGGCTATTAACCCACCCGACTGTGAATCCTATTAAAAAATAAAAAAGGAATTTGACCATATTCGTGATAATAATTGTGAAATTTGACCTGGAACACATCTATTCAAGATGAATTAGTAGACCGCTACTACTTGTAGGAAGTAACTAAGAAATTGACAACGACAGCATGTTTAATAAGAAATATTACCTCTGGTAATTAAACCGAATAAGTCATTTCGCCTTTGTGGTAAAACACCATTACAGATGACCCAGACACGTTGAGACAATGATATCGTAATTAGTTTACACAGTCACTTATCCTAAACAGCAGTTTAAGACAGTTGATATTAGAAAAGACGGCTAAACTATGGTGAATAATTATACCAATGTGACATTTAATTTGCCGTTCTGATCGGCATCGCTCTTTGATATCCGAATTTCTAAATGTTTAATACCAGTACAAACACTGAAAAATAAAGCTTAGGCTACTAACCCAGTTGGACTGTATATTGTGTCCCGTGTTGACATAGTCAAAGTTCACCACCACCGGGACTTTTGGTGAGTTTCCTTCTGTTGAGACCGATTGGCTGTCCACAATGTCCATCTGGGGTTGTGACAAGTAAGATAATTCATGAAATTAATTGATTCTGTTTGACAAAGCTGTGTCTACATGTTTTAGGAATTGCAATATTTTAAAATGTCTGAACGATGACAAGGAACTGAAAACGAAAGTAATTACATACTGAAATCTGACAGAAAACATCTCATTCTTGTATTAAAAAAATCCTCCAACCGCAATCACGTATAAAGTCACATATAAATGCATACTACTAGTATACCATTTTATCACCCAGTCGAATCTGTTTGGGTATTACCTTCCTTGTTATTGCAATGTCTCTTCAAACTGTGAAAAATTAAAACATGTGTGTTTGTGGGGTGTGCCTGAGAGGGGGTGTGGGTGGGGGGTGGGGGGCAGGTATAAAAAATCGGAGCGACTGTATAAAATCATAGATAAATTGTCATGTGCCCATCAAATATAATATATAAGGAAATGTAAAGTTTTTTAACTTGTAATTGAGATGAATAAAGTGTAAAGTATATGCGTATAATGTGTATAAGTATATGTACCGGAAAGAGTGGGTATGGCAGTAAATATACAAATCTACATACCGACTCTGCAGCTGTTAGGACAGACGCACCGTCTAAGGTATCATTTGATATTTCACTTTTCCCACAGTTTGAGTCATTGGTTTCATCTGCGTTGCGGACTTCCGTTGTCCCTGGAGATTTATTAGATGAGTCCTGTAAGAGCTGCGACAATAGAAAACCGAAAAAAAAAACCCCACCCAGTAAAACATTATACTGTAGCATGTAAATCTACATCTATAAAACAAAGTAAAATACTACTTACTACTGCAAACACGCACACACGCTTACCACTGCAAACACGCACACACGCTTACCACTGCAAACACGCACACACGCTTACCACTGCAAACACGCACACACTCTTACTACTGCAAACACGCACACACGCTTACCACTGCAAACACGCACACGCGTGCACACACACACACCATAGCATACTTTCACATACATACAAACACACTAACATACATAGATGCAAATTTTAGTTATATATTTATACAATGACCAATTTCATTTTTATATCATACTTTTAACAATTTTATTTATAAAATGTATAATTTGTCAGTACTTTTTATATCCTGTGTTAATTTATTCCACAACTTGACACCTCGAATATAAAAGCTTTTCTGTCCAATATTGAAATTGCATTTAAGAATGTTTACAAAGTTTTTAAAGGAATTTCTATGCATATGTATTTATCAATAAAATGCCACACAGAAAATGTTTCTTTTTTAATAATATAAAGTGGGATTTTTGGTCATTCAGGTACACGAGTGTGTTAGAAGGACCAATTAACTCTAGTGGGTAATTGATTCCAAACTCACTTAGTTCAACTCATAGTGTCTTAAAATCAGCTTCTATTGGTTTTTGTTATAAGTATACCATAATACTTAGCTGTCGTTGCCGTAGGTCGAATGCCTTTTAATTCGGGTAATTTGAAACCAAAGTATAAATGGGCGTGTAAATGGTAAATTTGACCAGAGTTAAATATTTTTGAATTCAAATAGAATTCAAGAAGTGGGAAATATAAAATTTATCGTGGAAATATACTTTATCAGTACAGCTGAATTTCAAAATGAATTAACTTACCATTGACATGTTGACAATATTATCCAGATGGGTAGTTCCCTCCGATATTTGTGAAACCACTTGAGCATCATATGTACTGTCTGTTACGAGTCCAACCGCTGTACCATTTGGGTCCCAAATTATACCCGTTATACTTGTCTATATGATTAGAAGCAACGACATGCACATGCAAAGCTTTTTAATTAACGTACAACGATTGTTCATGTACACATGTTTGAAATATAGATATATTACCCTGTTGGGTTGGGTCAGGGACAAGGTCCCGTCAACCAGAAGGATAATTTATCAACAGAAAATATTAATGACCAAATGACATTTAGAAGAGAGAGAAGAAACATACAAGTTATTTGACAACATCAGGCAAGGAATTGCCACAGGGTGTCAGCCAAGTAAACAACAAAGCCCGGAAATACGACGAAGCTGCACGACACCAGACACCAACTGCATGGTCGCGAAGTCTACCCAATCAAACTTCTGTATTATTGAATCGTGGGGTGAATAATTTAAAACCCTCGGCTATGTTCCCCAAAGGAACAATTGGCGACCTATAATTCTCTCCATGCTACAGAGTCCTGTTTACTTATTTAAATCCAAGGAACAATGAAGTCTGCTGAAAATATTCCGACAGCTTAAAGAATGACACAGGTCTTGCATTGTATAAGCCATATTGCCTGTACAATTTCTTTAAAAACTTTCGTTAACATTAATTCAAAATTTGTGATGGATTTCTCGTTTAGAAACCCGCATTAATGAGATCAGTATTGGTTATGGAACTTTGGTTATATAAACTTAATTTTACATCCTCGGGATGTTGTGATCGGATAAAAGGCAAATCGACGATGTATGTTAATAATCTAAAGCAAACGGCGCTTCGGGTATATTTAGCGGAATCTTATAAATTTGGAGACACTATTTGGTTTAAATGTGTGCATTAAGCTTGTTATTTTCTATAGCGTACATTATTAATCTATCACGCCAGGAACATGGGTCTTGTGTCTGAAGTAAAGTATCATTAGCAACATAACATAAGTCAATATTGAGATATGTATTTGTGTGTGTGAATTCCTGCATAATTTTATAGTTTCTTTCATCTTTTTTCTTTTAAACGGAAGTGCTAAAAGATTCTTCAATATGTTAGCGTGTGATAATTAACGGCTGTGATATTAATTTCTACTGAAATACAACAACTGGTGCTAATTGAATAGAAACGCCAGTCTGAATTATTTTACTTGTTGTGTTTTAATTAAATGTATCATAATTGGAATACTGCATGCGTTCTGAAACTCAGATCTGCAGTTTATAACCGCTGTTCTTCTAGTCGGTGGTAGTTTGTTCCAGGTGCTGTTTTACTTGGCATTCGAGGAATATCATTTCGAAATCGTAATCAATGAATGCCTAAAATTGTTGTTATTTATGATTGGAGCCAATCGCTGTCACATATGGTAAACACCCAGTCCGCCAGTCCTTCAGTCTGTCAGTCAGTGCTATTGCACACAACAGTGGTTTTCATTAGTTCTAAATGTATTAAATGTCAATGTAGCCAGTCTGTCAGTCCGTCCGTCTGTCAGTCAGTGCTATTGCGCACAACAATAGTTTTCATTAGTTCTCAATGTAATGTCAATGTAGCCAGTCCGCCCGCCCGTCCGTCAGTCAGCCAGCCAGTCCGTCAGTGTTATTAAGCACTACAGCGGTTTTCATTAGTTCTAAATGAAATGTCATGGTACTTTTATTAACATCTACGCAGATAAGGATTTTAAACGAATTAATTTTATTTTTGTGTTAATTTTAGTTAGTATAATTCTTGAGTTCTATCACTAATGTAGTTAAAGGCTACAGACCTCTGCAAACGGAACACAGTAATGTGCTCATATGTTATATCGTTAATTCTCTTTCTACTGTTTTATGTGCTGAAAGGAATATACCTCGTCCATATCAGCCTGGTTTCCGTGGGATCCTTGCTCGTTTCGATCGCTTCTGTTGGACACGTTGCCGTGGCCTTGATTATTATATTGTCTATTATCGTCTTCATTTTTACCATCATAATCTCCATCATGATGATCAGACGAATTTTGGTTTTCATCATTCTTGTCTTCCCTTGGAGATTGGCTCTCCTTTGTCTTCAGCCTCTCGCTTGTGTCAGCCAAAACCTTTCTTCTATATGCGGGATCATTTAGCATTTCGTCAGAAACATGGTGTTGTTGTTGTTGTCTGCCCCTGCCAGGCACCGTCTTTGACCTGGAATTCTGAAATTGACCGTTTGCTCTGGGACTTGGGTAGCCTCTGCTAGGAGCTGTGCCGGCCTGTCTGGAGTTTCTCGAAGCAAACCCTTGGGTTGTATTCGCCCTTCCCTGAGTGCCGCCACCTCTGGGAGATTTTCCGCCCGTGTCTTTATTGGAACTATTTTGGTTTCTTGGGCTTAGCGTTGAAGGGTTTCCTGCATTAGAGTTACGCGACTGATTATTTCCAGTCGTCTGTATCTCTCCATTCTGATCTTTTTGGTCTGTAGTAACTCCCTCCCCTTTGTCGTTAACACCTGCGCTACCGTCACCATTTTGGACTCCTTGTTCACCGTTTGGAGCGTTGGTCTCTGCCGCTTTTTGGTCAATCTGAACGTTTATTTGACTGTTAGAAGTCTCGCCCCTGTTGTGGTCCGCTGATGCATTTGGATCAGCGGCGCCTGCAGTACTGGTAAGCTTTTAGAGAAATACATTTACTTTTATTGTTGGATAAGATAGCTTGATGGCAAACGATGTCCTACTCAATAATAAATATTATGATGAAGAGCGTTTGGTTCTTAACGTCACCAAACAATTGCATGAGGACTAGTAAAGTAATACATAAACGAATGAGATACACACAAGTTATTTGTTTTATAACCACCAATGCCTGCAACACAGGCGCAATTTTGTTCTTTTACAATTTCTTAAATATGTAATATCACCGATTATTTTTTACCCACGGATGTTTCTTGTTGGTTTAACTCACGTTACTACAACCACATTTGCATACTTACAGGATTCTTTTGGTTTTGTTTGGCAGGTTTTGGTGAAGACGACCCACACCCCATGACGTTATTTTTTAACAGGTACCTCCGTCTGGGTCGTGTTTAAGTGGCTCTTCTCTGTCACATACCTACATCATTTATACCTGTAGTTAATACCATAGTGTTACACAACAAAATTCGGAAAAATAAACCGCTTTATATTCAAGTTGTATTTGTCTAGCCTAACGGTTGTGGCAATACTATTCAAATTCATATAAACATGGTTTCTATATATAACTAGTAGCGAAGCCTAAGGAAAAGTTGTTCCTTGC
>JARFOD010146214.1:0-12787 GCA_031763545.1 Mopalia muscosa | reverse complement strand
AGGAAGCTAAATCCAAAATATGGACTTGATTGGAATGGAGGTTTCCAAGATTAGCCGATAACAAAAATGTGTAAATTCCGGGCAAATGACTCAATTAAAGACAAACAGACAGACAGACAGGAACAAAAATGTTACCTGCAAAACTAGACCATATAGGGAAGCTTTGAATAAAATATTAACGTGATTCGAGCAGGAGTTTCTGAGATATAGCGTGAAAGGAATTGTTATGGGACGGACGGACAGACGGATGGACCACTGAGAGTGATGAGAATAGCCCACAGTCAGAATGACCGTGGGCTAACAAAATAAATTCTATCTGACTACCAATTCTATGCAGTTTTGATATGATTTGGTGTATTGATGATTATTGTTTTACAGCACATTCCAGTTACAGTACCTCAAATGCGTCCATAAATTTACTATTTCGGAAGCTATTTAAAAGACTTGGGGATTATGTCTGAGAGGCAAAAGATGAATTTTTCAGTTGGAAATCATCAACATTTGCCAAAAAAATGTAATTTGTTCGATTACATATTGTAATATTGTCTCAATAATCAAACAAGCTAGAATTTGCTGTGGACGAAATTTTAGCTGATAATTAGGGAATAGCTGACTATTAACCTACATGTTTTTAGGCAGTATATAAATTGAGAAGGGGTGAAAGACCAAGCCAGTTCTTGAATTGTGGCTGCTTGAATTTGTCTTGTTTTCTGACAATGTACATCATTTAACACAGAGAAAATGGTTGCTCAATAAACAAGTTAGAGAATCCCCATTGTGAGTATTTCCCCGACGATCGTCTGACACCATGAAAACCCTGTGGATTTCAACAGACTTTGTTCCTAACAAATCTATAGTCTACGACAACCAAGGGAGTTGCAGGAAAATATTTCCAGGTTTTCGACCTAAATTCATCAAACCTTTTCTGTGATAATGTTTAAATTATGTGAAATTATTTGAATTTTAAGCAATTTAGTTAAGTTAGTTTAGTCATATAATATTTCCAAGGTTTCTGGAAAATTTGTCCAGGTCTTGACCTTAATTCATTGAAACATAACCAGGTTTCTGTCCTTTTTTGGCTTTTAGTTGATAATAATTTCGTGATTTAAAATAAAAACTGAATCCATATATTTTGATAAGTTTGGTCGCATAATATAGTAGATGTTTTGCAGAACTGCATTGAACTAAGAAACTTAGACCCATAGGTTAAGTGTCAAAATAATTAGCACTAGATAATGCTTTTGTTCCTAGGCTACCCATAATGCATCAGATCTATATTATGTGTTTGATGGGGGTTTTATGGCATACTTAAGGTCATTTCATTCCTGATGGTATGTCAACCCAATGGTTGTAGGATAAGGAAACCAGCCTGGGCACCATTGACAACAAAAACAAGACAAGACAGGACAGTTATAACTAAGACATCACAAAAAGATCAACATCTTGTTGGTTTCACCTTTAGCTCCAAAAGCGGTAGCACCAGGGTAACCAGGGTTACTCCTAACTATCGACAATCATTTCGTCTGAAGCACCATGTATTAAATAACGGTACATTGTTAAATACATGTACTGTCTAAGGAATCAAGGTTTGCTTCTCTCAGCTATTGACCTGGATTGTCTTAAAAACCAGTGAAATCATCTTAAGAACTACATAAAATGGTTAAACCTCAATGAAGCAAACAAACAAATTGTGTTACCCCTTAGCTCACTGGAACAGGAAGTCCCTTTCAACCACCTGCCTATATATGGATTATGACAGATCTTTATTCCTATAAAAGCTAGCAATTATACGTAATTGGCACAGGAATTAAATACATGTAGGGTTTTTCTTCGTGATCACATGAGAACTGAAGTATTTCTATTAGGCAAATCTGTCATAGAGTGGATGTCAGTGTCCAATCCAAAACTGCTGTAAACATATTAAAGATGTCAATATTGCAATAATGTCATCAAGAAAAAAAATTAAGTGGTACTTGATGTTCGGCTTTAGCCGACAATCTTTATATTTTTAAGAATTTAAGCTTAAAAACTTGTTATAAATATCTCTCCATAATATAGCCAATTCCTAATTGTTGTTACTATTGAGGTATACTGAAAGTAAATGGTTAACAAGACAAAAAAATTTAGTTAACGTTAAAATTCTGGAAAGATTTTTATAATAATCTTGGATTGATTCATTCGTGTCGAACACAGTGATTTAGAGGATTTCGAAATATGGTGATGTGCCCTAGCCTACAATATCAACAATCTCCCTACAGTACTGCTAGAAAACTAACTTCCCATGTCAGACGCGGATTAAACGGCTATAATCCGCAATAAAGATGCATTCTGCCATAAGTATGGAGTATGACATGTCTTTTTCAATGTGCGGATTGTTGGCTAGTAAGACGTATTAAATCCGCACATTTGAAGTCTATAATCCTTGGGAAAAAGCAAGTTAGCATCTGGCAGTACTGTATTAACCAAAAACATATATTGTGAAGTGTACAGCTGTTGGAATATTAATGTTCCTACAGTGCTAAGTAAAGAAATCATGACATTGCTCTGCATACACTTTTCTTAAGCTAGTGGACAATAACCTGGGGATTGTATTGCTGTGTAAGACTTCAAATTTCACAAGCTTTTAAAAAAAAAGCATGCATTAGAATCTTGCTTGCTTAAATTTGTAAATTGTGATTCTTGCAAAAAATTTAGTAAGCTTAGAATCAAGTGAGATGGTTGAAAAATCTGATAATCTTTCTGTTCCTGTTCTTTTTCAACTGTTTCAAATCTGTCTTTTAAATTATTATAATTGTATTATTCTCATATTAAATTAAAACTCATGTAAGTCTCTGCAACCTTTTTAAAAGAGAAGAAATTTACTACAATTATTTATTGAATTTGTAACTCATGCATCTATCTAATATATGTGTTTCCATAATTTTACAGAAAGGGCAACAGAAATGGAGCCGGAACAGTTTAAATGTGCAACAAATGAGTTTATCAAGTAAACTGATCGTGCAGGATTTTCTGAAGGAATTATCTGAAGAGACAGAAGTCCTGTTCTACAGACATTATGATTGACAGAAGATGTGGGATGGACAAGAAAAGTTAATGTATGGAAGGGGACAATGGCCAAAGATGAACTCAACGATTTTGATGCATAAACAGGTCTCTGGAGAAATATAGTGTTATATTATTGGGACATTAGGGCTTGGCACAAAAAAGGTCTTTAAAAAAAATATATTCAAAATGAGTCTATGCAATGTAATATGAACTGGTTGCTGTCTGTCCCGATATATCAAAATCAGTTGGAAGAAATGTCGTAAGAAATGTCGTAAGATTTGTTTCCACAGCAACACACAGGAGTGTATGAAGCAAGATGAGGTCGTCAACGAAAGATATGTCATGAAAATATATCACAAGTTTAAAGATTTATGACTTTTAAAATGATTTGAGTTCAAGAAAGATTGAGTCAAACTAACAAAACGATAAAAGAAACCGAAAACAGTTATTATGAAAACAAATGCTGAAGAGAGCATAAAGATAAACTCTGCATGGATGTAAAACCATTTCAAATCTGCAAATGTTTGCGCAGAAATTTTTGTTGATGCAAAGTCAATACCTTCAGGAGATTTGTCATAAAATATTCATGAAACCTATGATGAAGCACTGAAAAGAAAAGCCAACAAAAAGATAGGGAATTTTACTGACATGCTTAAAAAGAGTAAGAATTGTGGAAGAAGATTTGAGACATATTTTTAAAAACTCTGAGAAAGAATACATTATTTATCAGTGTATATTACATGAGCGGTTTTGTTTCATTATTAGAAATCCGTGTCCCAGTGTGATTCACTTGTTGAACTATAATGCATGTATGTTTACAACGTTACACAGTACAAACCAGACAACTAAAATTTTGACTATCGAAGAAACCACAAAAAAAACGTTTTTCAGACACAAATGAAAATCTGATAAATTATTAAGGGAAAATTTAATTTTTACTGACATTGGATAAATGGAAGTAACAACTGTGTCCTGAAAGGAAGCAAAATTTCCTGCCTCTTTCTGGTGTTTATGAGTGCTGTATTTTGATACATGTACTGGAATTCTGAATATTCGAGATAGTATTGCACATATGAACAACCTGCTGGATTAGAGATAACCTTACTATAGTACGTGCCAATCCAGCACACGGCTGCTTTTTCAACAAACACACAAGACTTGTCTGCTTTGGAGTTTGGATGCAATTGTTTGTTCACAATTGGAAATCTTCTCTATTCTGGAATATGAAAGACACTTGGTCTTTATATACATTGGATATACAATTTCACTTCTGACCCACTGGATACAGCACCTTACTTTCTGGAAATCAAGATCTTTTACCAATTTTTTGTAAATATGTAGTTTTGCCTACTGGAAACACACATGCTATTTTGCTATTTGAATATGTCATTTGTTTGAAAAGTGGATGTTCAAGTGCTTGTTTGACAATACTAGTGGTATTTTGGAAATTGGAAACATAAGTGAAACTTTGGCAATTTGTTACAAAAGGGCTATTTTGGCAATCAAATATATACAAATTCTCACTGGTCAATTGGATGTATGAGTGCTATCGTGTAAACTGTGGATATGAAATTAGTGCTTTGGCAATTTGATGTACTAGTGCTATTTTACGAATAGGTTGTTCCGCAGCTATTTGGATGATACTTTGTAACAAGCTATTTTGGCAATTGGATGTACTAGTGTTATTTTGCGAATAGGTTGTTCTACAGCTATTCGGATGATACTTTGTAACAAAGTATTTTGGCAATTGGATGTACTAGTGCTTTTTGGGAATTTGGATGCACCAGTGCTTGCCTAATAATATCATGCACTAGTCCTGTTTTGGAAATTGGATATTATTTATGCAATGGTATACAAAGTATCATATTGGCAGGTACACAAAGTAGTGTTGAAATTGGATGTTTAAATGCATTTACTTGTGAATTGAATCCAATGTTGTCAATGTGAGATTTTGACAGTTAGTAAACACGTTATCTTTTGTCAAATGAAGAACATGTTATCTTTACTCTCCACAGAAATATATAAGCAACAAGTGTGATTTTTTTCATATTGGACGCATTCAGTCAACTTCACGTGAAGAATACGTGGTTATTTACCCAGGTGGATTTTTTGACTAAAACTAAAACACATTTCAAATCTGTGAAGAAAAATCAAATTGTGAGACAGCATTTGTGAAATTTCAGAAAAAGAATGACAGTTTTCTAAGTACAACAACCTTGATCTCACAAGAGAAACTAGCGCACTAAAGGACTCAACACAGATATGAACTCTTCAGTATCGTTTAAAGCTGGAACAGGAGGCGGTTGTGATAAGGCAAAATGGCGCCTGCCGCCAGACGACACGATACAGGTGGGCGATAGCCTTCAGAAGAAGGTAGGATCAAAAACTTACACACAACTTAAGGTGAACCTAATAAGTTTTTCTATGCATGAATTCTTCCTGCTTTGACCTTCAATGTTGTTGTTGTTGTGAGGTTGTGATAGTACAACAAAAAATTAATCGTGCATTGTAGTCAGTCATCTGTACCACATTATGATTACAATTCCCGTATTATTTCACTTTAATACATGTAGCTTTCAGGTCTTGCAAAATCGACATGACATGTCCCATCCTAAAAATAATTATTCTACATTTATTTGATCTGTTTATTAGGTCTAAAGTGATTTCAGCTTCTATTAGATGGCCAATGTATTTACCAATGATAATTGGTACATGATACACATCATCATGTGTGATATAAATGACTCAGTTCCATATTAGGTAATCAATATGTATATTACCAATACATATTGGTGTAAACCTGGGTGGTATAAATTTGGCCAGTTCCATATTAGGTGGTCATTTCGTATATTATCAATTCATATTGGTGTAAACCTGGGTGGTATAAATTTGGCCAGTTCCACATTAGGTGGTCATTTTGTATATTATCAATTGATATTGGTGTAAACCTGGGTGGTATAAATTTGGCCAGTTCCATATTAGGTGGTCATTTTGTATATTATCAATTGATATTGGTATAACCATGTGTGGTATAAATATAACCAGTTCCATATTAGGTAATCAATATGCATATTACCAATACATATTGGTGTAAACCTGGGTGGTATAAATTTGGCCAGTTCCATATTAGGTGGTCATTTTGTATATTATCAATTCATATTGGTGTAAACCTGGGTGGTATAAATTTGGCCAGTTCCATATTAGGTAGTCATTTTGTATATTATCAATTCATATTGGTATAACCATGTGTGGTGTAAATGTAACCAGTTCCATATTAGGTAATCAATATGTATATTACCAATACATATGGGTGTAAACCTGGGTGGTATAAATGTAACCAGTTCCATATTAGGTAATCAGTATGTATATTACCAATACATATTGGTGTAAACCTGGGTGGTATAAATGTAGCCAGTTCCATATTAGGTAATCATCATGTATATTACTAATACATATTGGTGTAAACATAAGATCAAATGTAGCCAATACATAAGTACATGTGAGTGTCTGATATTTTGCCATACAAGTGTCAATGGTCTTAATGTTGGAATTTTCCCGATAATTGGCTATAAAAATGCTACTGATTGACTACTATTTAGGTACGGCTGTAAAAGTATTTTACTTTGTTTTTCACATGTTTCAGTGACATATCTTCAATGGTATGCATGTTTTTGTTTTGTTTACACACATGCTGATAAATATATCCAAGCTGTTACATGTACAAAATACCACAACCATAGCAAGTACACATAGGCATGACATGATATTTCTCCTAAATTGATGGTTTGTATGTTTGTTTGATTAGGGTTTAGCATCATAATTAAGGTTATTCCACTTCTATGGCGGGTGGCAGTGCCATGGGTGAAATATTGAATATTGTGTCTGATATGCAGAGGTTGAATTTTTCAGTTACAAATCATCAACATTTGCCAGAAAACATAAATTTGTTTCATTACATGCTTTAATATTGTCCCAACAAGCAACAAAAGTTAGGATTTGTCATGCACACTTTTGGGGTGAGTCAGGGAACCCTTAGGCACTGCGTCACATGCCAGTCAATCCATCCAGGGCCAATTGCCCATGCTCAAATGAGGCACACCAAAAGGCAAATATAAAGGTCTGCCATAGTAAGTCCATGAAATTCGACAAAATTTTTATTTGCATGAATTATATAAGCTTACCAAAAAGCAACACCATTTTCTTTGAAATATGAAATAGTAAACAAACCAACCTTAAATCAATGACTATACTAGTTATTACAAACCCTGCTATGGTTTTATTGTTGCACACATATTTATACATCTACGTGTATCTCTACTTTTAACTGTGGATTGTTAAATGGTCTATAACATTAATATATCAAATTTCATCACATACATGTACATGTAGTTGTTGTCATGTAGTCCCAACCCTTTACTCAATAACCCTTGATAGACTGATGATGCCTAGTCTCTTAGAGTAGCGTACAGTATGATTATATAAATTGTGGCTGTGAGGGGCGTTGGCCTGAAACAGTGCCGTGAATATTTATCAGACTTGCTCAGTGATATAAATGTAGCCAACTCCATATTAGGTGGTAATTTTGTATATTATTACCATATGATTACATAATATGTGGCCGGGTAGGGGGAATCGTCTTGAGACAGTGCCGTGAATATTTATACGAATTTATAGGAATATTTTTGTCTTGCTGTCAATGAGTTTTGAACTGTTAGCTAGTGAGGCTATGTATATGCAATTGTCATACGAGAGTTACTCCCCTTAGGCCACAATTTCCTCAGCAGTGGATTTGATTATATATACACTGGGAAATGAATGACTTTGAGTTTGAATTATTTTCAATGAGGAGATTGCATCATAATTAAACATTTATGCAATCAGATGTGCTGTCATGCCTAAAGATATTCGCCTTGAGCATCATCTTTTCTCCTGAATTACTTAAGCACATTTTAACAAATACTGTAAGCAAAATTTATATAAAAAAATTGTAGTCAGGGTTTGCTGGAGGCAGATTAAATAATCCAAACCGTATACATATTAACAAATGGCTTGTCTAGTAGGGCAGGGTGGAAAACTTCTCTATCTGTGTTTTACATGTAGCTATGAAATCTGCCTCTCATTAATCATATTTTAAAGAATTTTGCCCGTCAAAATTTTCCATTTTCCTATCTTCCCCATGTTAAAATTAATAATTTCTACCTCTCATTTTAACCAATTAAAGAAATTTTCTTCGCGAAAGTGACATTTGGACAGGTCTCTACCTAAGGCTGTAATCTACTAAACCTTTGCTAAGGGGCAGGTATTTAAAAGTACATGTAACCAGTAGCTGAACTTCTAACAAATGAGCTAGGCTTCACAAATGTGTTCTTCAGTCATGCTTTTTCAAAAAAAAAATTTATCACAGGGCACTCCCCAATGACACAATTGACAATATGTGTAAAATACACAGAGGCAGAAATTAACTATTTTTGTGACCAGCCCGTATTTTACACATATTGTCAATTGTGTCATTACAGCTGCAGGGTTTGGCCTGCTGACCTTCTTAATTTCCATTTACCACCCATGAAAAGATAAAACTGTAGTGTACTGTATGTTCTTTGAAGTTTGTTAATCAAATTTGACATCGGAAAGATATGGAAAACTCATTCTGTGACACCCTCACTTGTGTAAAAATTGTGAATTGAGACACCCTCACTTTACTATAAGCTTACAGTATGTCTATTTTAAATCTAGCATGCATGACTGGCTTGATTAATGATGTATGTATATGAAAGCCAGCCCATGCATTAAATAGGAAAAGATATATGTAAATTGCTCTGGTTTGTTACATTTAAACACATGCCAGGGACTTCAGTTTATTTGTCTGCATTCAGAGACATGGCTGTGTGCGTTCTGTCAACAAATTTATGGCCAGTCATACAGCTGTGAATCAGAGATGTGAATTATACCTGAATAACACTAGCATAATTATACCTGCATGTATATATCATACACTTTCATTCTTCAGGCCTGTCAGTAATCAGTATCATAGCTACATTACAGGTTACCTTGACACAGTTAATGAAACTAACATGTTTAACCTATTTCATCTAGTTTATTGTAATATTCATTTTCTTGTTCAGGTAAGTCTTAGTTGGCATTATTTCACTAGTATATGAACATGCTAGCTGAAAGGGTGATATTGAACAATCATAATAAGCGTTAAAAAAAATTATGTATATATTATATACATTTGTTCGTTTGTTTGATTGGGGTTCAACATCGCACTCAAGGGTATTTCACTCATATGATGACAGATTGTCCGCCTCACACTCCTCCTTGGAAAACCGGGAAAAAAACTCATAAAATATCCATGAGTGGGTACAAAAAAGGGCCCCTTAATGACTCAATCTAATTAAAATCAATTCATAATAACCTCCCATGTTTTGTTTGCCACTTTTTGAGATATAACTCAATCACATTTCTTATACCGTTCATTTAGGTTAAGCTACTTGGGGTTCATGAAAGGTCACAGTTGTCCAATAAAAACACAGATAACACATGTCTATGGTAAACACTGAATTCAGCCAAAACAAGCAGAAGTTTTTCTGATTTTCTTCTGTGCTGATGTTGTAAGTCACCTGTAGTTAACGGGAAAATGCAACTCCAGCCAAAATTTAATATTTGAATGATGTTTGTTGATTGTGCGCATATCCGTTTCTTGTGTTAAAATATGCAGTCCGTAAACTTTGGTTCATAGGCAGAAATGTTCTTAATTTAGGTGGACCAATTTATAGGTTTCCCAAATTGTTCGCAGTCTTTGTTTAAATTTGCGTTTTGCTACTGATTTTGACAAATTTTGTCAACCGATAATCAATGCAGATTTTGTTTTAAAGCAATGTTGCTTTATTTTTCCCAAAGGCACATTTATGTATTTATGTATTGTCTGGCAGCAAGGCTTGCCAGACGAGAAGCCTTCACATGGCTGATGCCAATGGAAATTAATTAGTATGTTTGTATAAAGCTCATTCGAGTAATTAATATGAGTGTTATGAGCTGAACAGATAATATCCCTGTTCTCTCATGTTGTGTGAAATTTGCCCAAAATTTTATTACAATTGGCCTATTTAATTTGAGGTATGGTTTTTAATGCAAATTTAATTGAAAAAATATCACTTAATCAGCATAATTAATATTCATAGAATTCCATGATTTTAATAATATCTTCCTTTCCGGTCAGCCAAACTGTGTGTAAAATTTCACAAAAATCCCCTCAGTGTATTTAAGCCTTTACATGGCTGACGCTGACGCCAGGGGTATGACATAAGCTCACCTTACTTGGTACAGGCGAGCTAAAAAATCAGCACACAAGGGGAAAATGCAAATGTTAGGTTATCTCACAAAAGTTCAGAGGAAAAGATAGCAGCATAGGCCTGATTCTAAATATAATGACAAATGTAACACGAGGAGCTTTATTTAGATCAGATTTTAACTAGATTGCTTAATGACTAGATGTTGTTTACTGAAACACAAGCTTTACGGGTGGCTGATTATTTGGTTATCATATTTCTGTGATAACAAGGGGAATATTATATTTACAAGGATGTTATATAAGAATACAAAATACACCAGTGACCCAGGTACAAACACATGTAGCCATGAACATTATGCTCTATTATATACCTACTATAACAAACAATGCTGTTAAATTCGGATTTGTCTTGAGCCAATCACTTAGTTGATTTCTTTCTGCTTTTTGAAAAGCAAATATGACAGCTTCCAGTTAATATTCCAGTTTCAAAGTTGATAATAGATCGTCTTCTGTTTGGTATTTTATGTGTAATCAAGGGTATTTCACTTATATGAGGGCATATTGCTGAGGTAACATAGATGAGTAAGGTCAACAGACCAAGATTATGATAAAATAGTGAGGATGGTAAAAAGAGGCTTAAAGAGCCGATGAAAATAGTTTGGGTTTTTCAAACCCTGTATTAAACAAATCCAACCAAATGAGTGTCTGTTTGTTTGGAAAATTGCATACGCTATGTAATGGTGGTACCTAAACAGTACAGTGGGTAAGCCAAAAATCGAAAGTACATGTCTGCTTCACTTTTCAAGTAATTGGAAATCTTATTTTTATAGTTTCCTTATCTCCTGCGCGCAGGGGCTCAGTCAGAAATCAAAAGTACAATGTCCAAAATGGTCATTTGCATTGTCTAAATTTTCCCTATCTGCCGAGTGTTAAAATTTCTTAAAATAATTTTAACAGGGAATCGATTGAGGCAATTGTTCAATTCAGGGTGTCCAAATAATGGGTCGACACCCGTGACCCCTCAGCCTGATCGCTTGTTGGTGAATCTGAAAAAGCTGCAAAACAACACATTTATCACAGTCAGACTTAACGAATAAGCCCAAAAAATCAAAATGTAGAAGTTCCTCTGAAAAAGACTACGAGCATGTACTTCTTTGCATAATTCTGTTTGTTCGTTTGTTTGATTGGTGTTTAACGTCGTACTCAAGGGTATTTCACTTATATGATGACGGATTGCCCACTTCCCACAGCCTTATTACGGTGGAAAACCGGGAGGAAACCTCGTAAAAACCACCCCCGCGATTGTCGGAGCCACAACATGTGACTCGCTCATATACCGCTCGCTCAGATGGTCGAAATGCGGACTCGAAACCGTGAATGGTAAATCGAAGCATGTTCAGTTTTTCAGCGCACCCGCTACCAAAGAGCCACGGCTCCCAAGAGATATACACAAATGCTATGTTAAAAATGAAGATATCTTACGTTGCCCTTGGAGTCAGATTCGTCTTAAATAACTTGCAACTGAGTTATTATACATTCTTTAAATCTGTCTAAATTTTTACCAGACCTCAGTTAAGGATTCTTAACTTAAAACGTGTGGTCCCAGTTGCCAAATATATGTTACATGTGTGTTGAAATGTGTTACGGGAGAGGTAATTCCATTAATACAGCGAAGATCAGTGTCAATATAATAATCTATTGGGATCGAAAGCTTCCATGCACTTTTGATGCATTTGAACTACATTCTACTACTTAAGAATGAAAATGTTCTTGTGGGTAAAATTTAGAAAGGATATTTACGTCAAACGACAATCCCAAGGGGACACTATGCACACATATACTGTTGATGTGTTTAAAGGTGCTTAATAATTCAATCCAGCCTTGTAATACACTGAATGTACAAGTTGAGTGACACCAGAATAATCCGATACTCCTTTGTACATGTAAATTTGTACTTTTGTAGGGCTGGGAAAGAACTTCCTGTTGCCTTGGAGCTCTTGAAGCCAAGGGTCTATAGGAATCTGTTCTTCTTAAATTGCCTACTGTATACTGTTTGTCTTTGTTTGTTACCAATGGCGTTGACGGTGGTTTCCTTCATTCCTTGGCCTGGCACACAATTACAATTATAGAAGTGAAATTACCTAAGTACAGCTTTAAACTCCACCCAAATAAACAGTTTTTAAAACTTTGCCAAAACGCAAGCCAAATAGATGTTTGTATTAGTTTTATGACAAACTTGATACATATAAGTTGCATTTACCAGCTAGCAGGCTACTGATGCGAACACAATATTAACGTCTTTATAAACTGTTGGGGACCAGATGATGTGATGGTACTGTATGCTTGTAGAACTCGGTTCACGGCGGCTTTGATGTGGATTGTTTGTTTGTTTGTTTGTTTGATTGGTGTTTAACGTCGTACTCAAGGGTATTTCACTTATATGACGACGGA
>JARFOD010146203.1:0-12788 GCA_031763545.1 Mopalia muscosa | reverse complement strand
AAATATAATCAATTCTACTTCCTACGTCAAGACATTGACTCTAAGATACACCCGGGCCATCTTGTTTTGCACTTCTTCTATTTGCTGGTCTGTGGCTGATTGGTCGCCCCAAATATTGGGGGAAATTAATGCGCGATGGCCTGGCATTGCGTACGAGAGTTGTCTTCGTCTCGTCCACTATAGAAACTATCGCAAGAATACGATTGGGTATGTACGGCAATCATTTGTCGCAAGACCGCTATTAAGTTGCCATAAGCCGTAATATTAACGTTTGGCCCCACAGCTTCCTCCCAAATTTCGTTGGTCGAAAACGCCTGGCACATACCCAAATCGGGCCTTTTTGAGTTCCATGTAAAACAAATGTTAACGTTTGGCCCCACAGCTTCCTCCTAAACTTTCGTGGACGAAAACGTCTGGCACATACCATAATCGGTCCTTTTTGACAGGGCATGACTGATGAAATTTTGAGCTAGAAGCCCTGGAGTGTGATAAGGGCTACCAAGCTACCTTCAGAATGTAAACCACAGCCCAATCACCCCTCCATCAAATTGTGATAAATACACCAAATGTGAGGCCTTAGGCCATTATATTACCCTAACCAGAAACCCCCTCTCAATTACTTCACACCAATACCAAATACCACCAAAAACAAATTCCCATGACCAGAACAAATAAAACAAGACAACACACTAATTTTATTAAGAAATAAATTCGAGGGTGACAAAACGCAAGTTCATAATAGCGGTCTTACGCCATATCAGCTTGAGGCGAAATGGCCGTTCAGGTAGTTACTGGCGTTCAGATTAGGTTATGAGGAATGTCCGATGGCGAATAGAATGGCAAATTATTTAGAAAAAGGACAAAGAGAAATGACATGGGCAATGTGTAATAACCCTGTCACAAAAACACACCGGCCCGTGGCCGTGGCTCAGTGGTAGCGGGGGCGCTTCCTGACCTGAACATGTTTATTAACCGTTCACGGGTTCGAGTCCGCCTTTCGCAGGGGTGTTTTTTTACGAGGTTTCCTCCTGGTTTTCCACCGTAATAAGGCTGTGTACAGTGTGAAGTGGACAATCCGTCGTCATCTAAGTGAAATAACATTGAGTACGACGTTAAACACCAATCAAACAAACAAAAACACACCAGCGTAGTACAAACTCTCGAGCGAAAGCAAGAAAATAAACATATTGTTGTTTTGTTTTAGGAACCTCCTATACATTTATCACGGGTTCCGCTGGGGAGGACTGCTATGACCCCAATGTGTCACTACTATCGGTGACATCGGCATGCTTGTTCGGGGTGGCGGAAGCAGCTCGGGCACAGTACAGAAAGAGCAAAGTATCCATAGTGGAGATAAGGATCGGTCTATTTGTTCAACCCGTGGTGAGTGTACGGAACGGAACGGAATGACGCTCTGTTTGCTTTTGATTGAGTGGGATTTATCGCTGTATTAAAGTTATTTCACTCATATGACGGAGTGATACCCCAATGGGAGAAGAAACAATCCCTCGACGCCGGTGGTACAACGACATGAAAAGACAACCACAAACAGACCCGCATCTGTGATTGCCACAATAGCACCAGATCGCCATCACAATATGAAGTCCACACGGCCGCCAGGATGCTCTGCTTTTAGTAATACAAAACGCATTTGGCTTTACAATGAAACGGGTAGATTTGTGTTTTGTACGTAGGATACATTGGTATTTACTCAATGGTATTTTATCATAGCAAGCTATATTTTATGGTTTCACATATTCAACTGATTGGAGGCAGCATGTTGACTGGGATAAATCCACTCTATCACTATCTTACCAAAAAGTCAAAAGACGATGTCCTACTTTTATCCACAGTTGAGACAAATCCTTCTGCTTAAAAACTGACAAATGTATAATGAGGATGAACCTAAACTGAGAAAAATAAATGACATAAAAATAATTAAATCTATTAGTACCCCTAAAGAAAGAATTAAATTGATCTACAGCTGAATGACATCATAGCATAGTCCCGCTGTATAAATACATCTGTAATTTGTCTGACTACGACCGCTTAATTTACGCCATTTTAGTGAATATCACTACATTAAAAATGGCCCTGAGGACCATTTTGATCAAACGTCAAAACAGATGTGCACATCTATTTTTGTTTCTTCTCCTTGCAGGAGGATGTAACGTTCGGTGCTCAGCAGACTTTTGCAGGCAATGACTTCATGGGTCGTGTCTGTACCTCGATCATGCGACGACATCCCCCGGAGATTGTAAACGTAAATAATCGCTACCAGATGAACCAGTTGCTCAAAATGTGATATATAATGTCATACAATGCGTTCAATAGCAGAAAATCCTCTTAATTACAAAAAAAATCGTCTATAGGGGAATTTTTCTATAGAAATTGAAATGTAACTAAATATAGTAGCAAAGTGATCAAATGTATAATTAATCATGTTACTAAATGAAGTAACAAAGTAACCAAACGTCTAATTAATCATTTCACTAAATAAAGAAACAAAGTAACCAATTGTCTATTTAATCAAGTTACTAAATAAAGTAAAACCGTAACCAAATTCTAACTCATCATATTACTAAACGAAGTAACAACATCATCAAATTCTAATTAATCATGTTACAAAATAAAGAAACGAAGTAGCCAAATTCTAACTATCAATGTTACTAAATATATAGTTACAAAAGTCAATTATTGTATTATACTCTCAATCAACCTCTCCATAAAATTTGGTCTTTTTTTATTTTGTCCTACGACAAATTTTAGTTGAACTACGCTATACGCTATATTGATGTATGTTGGGCCTATAGACAATACACGAGTGTGTAATCTTCATAGTGTGTTTTAAAATCGCATTTTGTTAACAATAGAGAACTGAAGTCTTACTTAGGACTCGATTTGGTTTCAGTTACTAGTGACACGTCTCTCGCCTATCTAAAAGCAAAATAAGTAGTTTTGTTGACAAAAGCAATGCCGATTTAAATAACTGGCTTATGGCTGTCCACAACATCAACACCAGTTCTTTTGATAATTTTCACAAAGAAACGTAGCTTAAATGTCAAATTTGGCTTAACTTCATGGTAGTTGTCGAGTTAAGTTTCAGTTCCAGTGAGTTGTTTGTGTTATGAAAATAGACATGGACAGAGTAGTTTTACTGTAATAGAACTTCAAAACGAGTCTGGAAGAAAATCTCCAAATGACACAGATTGTCGGCGAGACTTCCGCTCCTTA
Source organism: Mopalia muscosa (assembly GCA_031763545.1). Taxonomy (NCBI): domain Eukaryota; kingdom Metazoa; phylum Mollusca; class Polyplacophora; order Chitonida; family Mopaliidae; genus Mopalia; species Mopalia muscosa. Next base: position 9,554 of record JARFOD010146203.1, on the reverse strand, counting down.
TAAACCGTATTTGTTGATAAGGGTTACCGGTCCTTTACTGCAAGTTTCTTGGTTGCTAGATTATCTACCTCAGGTTAAACCATCCAGTTCTTCAAGGCCAGCTTCACTTCATAAACTGGACACCCGATGTGAAGCACTTTGATAAAGTTGGAAACATGTTCTTCCTTCACTACGAAGGAAACACACCCGTTGTGCATAACTTCAATCACGGCACGAGAGTCACAACATTGTAGCCATGATAATATTTTTTTTTAAATACCCGCAATATGGCCTAAGTTTATGTGTACAAAATATTTGATACATTAATTCGAATCCAAAATCTATTTGGGGTTTATTTGTTGCAGAGGTTTATTTATTTTAAAATGCGTGCATTAAAAAGCCAGCAGTAAACAGCAGTCAGCTAGCTGAACTTACTTTCAATTTTTAAATTTTTAGGTTTTAAATTCGATTTAACGTTTGAAATATTTTTTTTAAATTAACTTATCATAAGGAATTAGAGTTACCTCCCTTGAAACGGAATACAAGATAGGAGGCAATGCGAATAAGGAATTGTTCAGTGATCAGTTTTTCAAACCTAGGATAAATCTTTAATAGGAGATTACACCACTAATCTACAACTATAGTCCTCCTACATGGAGTGACATCACCTAATGTAGGATTCCAGTTAGTAGTGTTTGAAGAACTGGGCCAAGGGCAAAAGGTTCAATGGTGCTTATAATTGAGCAGCACGCAATATAGGCCCATGTCTCTTTCCGCCTCCGTACGGATGAATTAGAGGAATCGTATTCCCGCAAGGGTTTCTATAGTGGACGAGACTAAGAAGACTCTTGTGCGCTTTGCCAGGTCATCGCGTATTATTTCTGCCAATATTTGGGGTGGCGTTTGCCGCAGAGAGCCAATAAAAAAATGAAAAGCAAGATGACCCGAATGTATTTTAGAGTCAATATCTCGACGTTGGAAGAAGAATCGATTTTAGATTGAGGTGAATGGAAGCAGTAAAATCATAGAACAAACATGTAATGTTAACCGCCGGACGGCTTGAACCAAATCATTTCGTTGATTCACATAAAATCCATCCTGTTCATTGCTTAAATCATGATTTAAAAAACGCCAATCTCTTTTTGTCCACTATTTGTTGTTAATAGAAAGAAGTTGCCTGTGGTTGTTGTTAAAACTTCATTTAGACCCGATGGCATCATAAACTATTTAAACCGATTTCAAATTCAATCTTCCAGAATTACCTCCCATCTCCAGAACAAATCATAGAAGCTAATAAAGATAATTTGTGAATGCGAGACGACTCTGACACGGAACACACGGAACACATCGTGTCCGTTATTTCTTTTACAATCAGTTCAAACATACTTCAGATACCAATTTTGTTTGAAAGACTTGAATGTTCTGGATTTTCTTGCAATTTTTAATTGTACATATCGACACTTTCCTTAAAACTGTCGCCGTCTTATCTCCATGACATTGCGTATAGACTACTTGGTCATAAACAAGGATTGTGTTCCTTCGATAAGTCAATTTGCAGCGATCATCTACCATCTGGCTTTTGACCGCAGGCTGCAACTTTGTTATAAACCCGCGCCATCATGATCTTCATAGGAAGTCACACAGCGGGGGTCTACTCCACCCGACGAATCCAGCCGCATACATACAAACATAATTAAATTTATGGCGGCTAAATGTGTATTGCGAGTTAAACTAAAATGGAGCAAATTTGTTCATTAAATAAAAACGTGTTAGTTACTTTAAAAAAGAGTTGCATTGATATGAGGCTGTATAACATAATAAGATATTCACGGTGTATTTATACAGTTGTAATTTGTCAGACGACAACCGCACAGTTTCCAGAAATCTACTAAATATTACTACACAACATGGTCCTTGTATATGACCAAGTAGTCCATACGCAATGTCATGGAGATCACACGGCGACAGTTTTAATGAAAATGTCGATAAGTAAATCAATCGATCATTGTGCAAGAATGATCAAACTCAAACTGTATAATGTATGTCCTTTTAGATGACAGAAATTCAAAAACAAGAAGTTAGTTTGTTTTATTTAATAAACAAAACTTGACAACGACTGGTTACTGCTAACACTAACGACTAGGTTGAAATCCAGGCTAAAAATCTATCACTTACAAAAGTTATACAGGATCAATAATATATTTATTATTTCTTTATTTTATGTTTATTTATTTATTTATTTATTTTTCCTTTTCTTTTTCTTGTATTTTTTTTTTTTTTTTTTTTTTTCAAAAATAATCATCAATCGAAACTATATACTCTTCCAGAAGAATGATGACCCATTAACAGATAATTAACAAAACATATACTAGTATAGGACGGATTATTGTCTTGTAAAACTGGCCGGAGGGAAAAATACAGTATTTAAAAGAAATAACATTGGCATGAATATGAAATTTAAGATATACCAAAAATAAAGACTCTCTTCAATTCTGGTTACATGTATATTTTTTTCTCTTGCAGTGTATGTATGTCATCCGGAATACATCAGATTAACATTCGTTTCAAAATATTCTCTGAGGGCTTTCACAGATTAGAAGTTCGCCTTTACTTGTGACGTTCCTATCAGTCAATGTCACTGGTTCAAATCCATGAACTAAGGCATGAGCATATTTCTTTTTCTACATAGATTACAAATATATAGATGTTTTTTGTATTTTTGTATTGCTTCTTCCACCCGGATTCTAACTCGGGGAAGTTCGAAAGGAAATTTCGTTTTCACAGCTTCTGCATAAAATATTGGCTGACTATTATCGCGTATACTTCATGGCATCATCTGACAAACAACCATTCATCTAACAATGATGAATATAATAAACTGAAGGCATTTTATTCCATAATGCACCAAGGTGATGTCATGTGAAATTTGTCCGACTCGGAGCTTTTATCTGCAAACATTCTTCCGTAGGATTAGGCGAAACTTTACATAAATACAGACATAAAAGTTAGTTCATCTGCGCATGCGCCAAACGGCACCATGTTTCCGGTACAGCAGAGAACAGAAGCCTATACCCAACTCCGCCAATTCATTTTTCTTCCAGTGGCTACAAGAAACAAAACCGGACTACCATTATAGTTGGTGATCGGTCAAAATGTTACCATGTTACCAATTAGATCACTTTCTGACACCACGCATAAAATATGGACAGATTCGACTGATTTGTCCATACTACACAGATCGAGTCGGTTCCATACGATGTTAAGTTCCAGACATAAAGCTAAGCCATATCTTTGAGAATGTGACCTGAATCAGTCATTTCCAGTTTCCAATTCTTATCTAGCCAACAAAACTTTGAGATGGTCGAAAGATCCATCATACGAATCATCGTCATCCAAATAGCCTGACGATACTGTTTCCGGTGAAGTGGCGTCTCGTCTGCGTCTGCGTATCACAACTTTATTTCCTGGCTTAGGAAGTTGATCAAAATTCTAGAAGGATAGAAAAAATATATTTTATATATATGGTTTCTTTACTTATTCAGTGAAGCGGAGAGCAAGGCGCAAGCCCATCGATTCTTGAAATGAGACCCCGGTCTCGTTGACACAGATAACGACCGGTCCATTGCTCTTGTTACCATGACATCGAGCATAGTGGAAATTATTATGCTAAGTCTCTGTTACATTGACTTTTAGAATAATCAATTTGGGTTTAAATCCAAACATTCGACAGACATGTGTTTAGTTGTTTTAAAGAAGTTATATCGTTCTATATGTCAAATGGAACTTCAGTGTGTATATGTTACCTTGATGCTAGAAAAGCTTTTGATAGAGTCATTCACTGGACTCTGTTTAAGAAGCTAATATAAATTGGGGTTTCTCCTCTTTTGACAAGATTACTTTGTAATTGGTATAGTAAGCAATTATATTTTGTACAGTGGAGTAGTGTATTAACGTCTCCATTCAGAGTCTGAAATGGTGTAAGACAAGGTGGAGTTACCTCCCCTTTTATGTTCACTTTGTGTATGGGTGATCCTACCCAAGGGCTAAACAAGTCAATGGTTGGATGTAGACTTGGAAAAATGTTCTGTAGCAATTTAAGCTTTGTTGACGACATGAATCTTTTGGCACCCTCAGGCCCTGCTCTTCAAAAACTGTTGACTATCTGTGAGGAGTATGCCAGCAATCATGGTAAAGGTACAATGTAACAAATCTGTATGTATGCATTTCAAGTCTAAGAATGTTAATTATGTAAATAATACTTAATTTTACCTGAACAACGCACAAATACAATATGTTAATAGTTATTTATATTTAGGCCATGTGGTAAATGACAAGTTGTGTGATAATGATGACATAATGAGACAATGTAAAGCATTTTGTATTCGGTCTCACATGATTATTCGCAAATTTTTTGCCTGTTCTGTAGATGTAAAAAGGTAATTGTTTTCAACATATTGTACTAATTTGTATTGTCCTGCTCTGTGGAGCAATCACACACAATCTTGTCTGAGCAAGTCGAGAGTTTGTTACAACAATGCATTAAGGTGGCTTACGGGCTTAAGCTCTCACCATAGTGCAACCGGGAGCATTGTTCCTGCATTGAGTACCGCTGTGTACAGCTTTAGGCTAAGGGTGATATGCAGTCAAAACACCTTGCTGGCAAATACTTTCTGCGTATCCTATCTTATGAGAACGTGAGATAATCGACTTTTTATATAGTGACAGCAGAAAAATATGCATATTTATCCGTTATTCGTGGGGATTTTACGTGTAACTTTTTTATACCAGATATTTTTGTAGCCTGATATGGACCATTGTGTCTGAAATAAAGACATTATCATTATTTTTATTATTTATCATCAATTCAATAGATTTATCCTTAACCGCCTGTTTATACCCATAAAACGTGTTAATTTTAACGATGAAAGCGACTGTTGTTAATCCATTGTGCTGCTGAATAACCATCAACCAGATTATAGAATTATTAATGATGAACTTACCTGGACAGCCATTCTGCGGAGTTGTTGGACTTGAACCGGACCTTTAGGATTTGACTTTGTTAACCAGTCTCTCATTCTGGTCTCTAAGTTCTGTAAGACTTGTTCTTCATCTGGGGAATGATAAGACCTATTTTCTACCTGACTTTCAGTTAAAAACGTTGTTTCTCTCTGTAAAACTCCACGAGCTGACCCGGGTCTTGAAAGGCGATTACTGCCCCTGTTCTCATAAAGGCCCATGGACGTTTGACTTTTTACAACAAAATTACCACGGACATCAGATGAGGGAGACTCGCCCATTTCTTGTCTAGGTTCTGTAACAACTTCATCGTGATCCTCGGTGGGAAACGCTATTGGCAATGCTATAGTTTTCGTTGCAGGGGAAGACTCGTCATCTTTATTAACAAAGTTCGACTTGAGTTGTAAAGCCATTCTGGAAGATGCAATTAGGTTGGGTTGGCCTCTTGTTGGGCCCTGGTTGTGTCTGCCATTCACCCCGGTCCTTGCATGGAATCTACGCTTCGTCTTTAATTTCTCTCGGAGACGTATGGCGTAAAAAACGCTTCCTGGACCCCACATGTCTATTAGTGGACCTTTGTGGTTTAAAAACTGCTTCTCGGCTTCATGGAACGTTACAATGTCTCTTCTTGGTTTTTCTGTAACAGGTTGGGGGTTGTTTATAGTTCGAAGTTTATATAGCAAATTGTCCAATAGTGGCAAATCTTTATAAAACGACAGAGCTAATCGGGCCGTAAGTTTTATCTCCAAAATGTGTTTCATTGCTTCTATGGTTCTTGGATGTCTCTTGACAAAGAGCCTTTCATAGTGTTTCCTCTCTAAGACGAGAACATCTGTTCTTTCGGAACAAATGGCCGTCTGTAAGTAAGTATCCATATCCAATAATACCTCCGTGTCGCCTTGAGAAAAACAAGAAGAAGAGATACAAATTAAACAATATATTTTTATGGCAAATCATTAGTGGTCTATGGAATAATTTTAAGGATAAAACCATAGATTTTCGACTGAACGTATGTAAAACGAATCGTTTCAAATGCCCCTTTAAATGTGCTGCGTATAGAATCAAGACACTTTTTGTTGTTGTCCGGAAGGGACGACATTCGCAGTTAATATAGGTATCTTTAGATGTGCATTTTATGGATGAGTCAAAATTTTGTCGTTTAAACTGAACGTTACAACACTGAAACAATAACATCTTCCGGTCGTTTTCTATATGTCCCGTTGATGTTTGTTGACAGAAAAAATTGCTGTGTTATCAGCAAAGCTCCTTCGAATCTACGGAAAATCCAGAAGTGTGGTACTATACCCAACCGGGGATGTTGAGATATTTTCTTTCTCTACGTTAAAACATATATAAACGTCTGTTTTTGATTCAAGAAACAGGCGAAAGTTTAGTTTTATTGGCAAAATGACACAAACATTATTTCAATAGGAACAGGTGAAATCAATATTGTGTAGTATGGTGCATGCATAATTCGCAAAAAAGACAGCATGGACAATGGCATCAGTTATTACATTATCGTAAAAGTCTATAACAATTAATTGAAGATACCTCTTTTTAAAATTTTCAACAACATATTTTAAATATTTTTAATTTTCAAATTATTATACTTTAATTTTTATATCAAAAAATAAATTACAGAGAATTGTTTCTTGTGAATGGTCGGTTAACAATCGAAAGCAAATATTTAAATATTCATTCACTAAAGAGATTTATCTTACCAATACTTGCGTTTATTCCCAAGTAGCACACCTTAATGCAGCGGTTACTGTCTCTTTTCCTGTGTTTTGGAGAGTATTGGATTTCTGTTAGCGTTTTTGGTTTTTCTGTCTTGCGCTTTGTCCTATGGAAACAGATAACGCTTCAGTTAAAACATTTTCCCAAATGGGTTTTCATGATTCAAGTACAAATCACTTAATACATACATGCAATATCGATCAAAAGCAATTGGCAAGTTTGAGTCAACGATTACAACTTTAAATGTTATGTGAATTACAAGAGCTAATTATTTTAATTCTGATAAACGTTTTTTCGCACGGGATAAAAAGAAAAAATGGTTTATTTTAAGAACGCCTGTCATATATGTCCCTGAAAAATACGTACTTTCGACCAAACATCATACCCTTGTCTAGAAATACGAAATTTAACTTTTTTTAAATTATACAACTTGTTAATAAAAAGAGAAAAGCCAGGTAAGGTATTGTAAATGTTATAGATTTAACCTATATTATAAATGATATAACTTGTAAATCAAAAGCGAAAAGCCAGGTTACGTTCTTTGAATAGTTTTCACAGATACCTACACGTACGGTATATATATAAAGTCTAATACAGTTATACGCTGAAAGATGTTATATATAGTCTGTTTTACGATTCGTTAGTTTGATCAACCGTGGAAGCAATAAAGTCATTCGGCTCATAAATTCGCTTAGCTAACGGCCAACAAATCTGTATTAAGTGCTTTTAATGTCAACGAACAATGAATTCGCGAAAATCCGCGTTATTTTGAGCGTACGTGAAGATTGATGTTGTTGGTGCTGAACCGCTGACCTCCTTTAGAACACTAGATCGGTTGAGCAATAACGAGAGCCAGGGTAGACTGTCTACAAATAAATCTATTTTCTAAACTTACACTCGATCGGTTGAGCAAAATTAACACTCAATCTGTTCAAGTAAAAGCCAAGGCGGAGTCGATATCCTGTTTTAGGCGGGGACATTTTCCTTCGCGATGTTTTAGTCGCTAAAATATTGCGGAATTTATTGACCCGCGGCTCGATCAGAACTGGAAAAGAGACCGACTTTGTGTGTCTTTCAGGAGTCAACAGACAGAAAAATCAATAAATAAATCAAAAGCCGATCCTTTTCTCTTTATCACCTTGTCTAAAGGGGCAGTACAAATACGCTCAAAACATTCTCGTTATGAATTTTGTCAAACTACTGTTAACTATTCGATTTGACTGGAAAATTTGGGGCAATTATTATTATTATATATCTTAATATACATGAAATCAAAATGGAAACGTCAATAAGAGCCAAAGGTGCATTCAGCGAAACAACACTGCAACTCGTTACCAACCGAAGAACATTGAATTACAACACAGTGACGCTCAGAATAGTGTTTCCCTACATTATCACTGGGAAATTTCCATAGAAGTAAACGTTGCCACTTCTCACACAAACGTGAGTTAGTTACAACCCGCATGGTCATAAATCAGGGTCATTTTCAATGTAGTAATATTCGCAAAAATGTTGTTAATTCTGAGGTCAAATTACAGCTGTATGAATAACTCAGGAATATGCTAAGATGTCCTTGAGCTGTGGATCAAGGCAACTCCTTCTTTAAAGATTATTCTTAAAACAATGGTTTTTTTCCAATTTAAGGTTCACCCATATTACGCTTTTTCAATTTGGTAAGCAGCTGGAATTGTCCTAACAGTTTCTGAAAGTAGGGCGCCGTCTCGTGACTGCCTGGTTACATAGTGATGGCGCGGGTTTATCCGATAGTTCCCAGTCTGTGTTGAAAACGTAGATATAGTACTTGATGGTTACAAAATGTGTCTTACCCTTCGCCTAATTCGTTTTCCTCAACCGGAAATAGTTTGGGGTACTGCTTAGGATGCGTGTTCGGGTCTATCTGCACCTCAACTTGTCCACTATAAAGAGAAAGCATATTTCCATTAGCGGCTAAGCTTTTATAACACCTGGCTGGCAGATACATATAAACTGATTGGATTTATTTGCTGTACGTTTTATTGAGTAATCCTAAATTGATAATTATGTTATGCGCACAATGATACAAACAAATAGAATAGCTTATAAAGTGATAAGTTTGCTTTAATTACATACGGTGGAGAATCCCGCTAAAATCACACCAGTGATTGCCAGAACACCATCGTGTGACACAATCATATACCGTTTGTCGGCAGACGATGGTCCTATAATGATGTAGGATCAGTAGGTTGACACGCTAACCACTGAAGGACGGTCGCGGACGATCTAAACTAGCTCCCAGGCATTTAGTTGTCCCAGTATGATCTGACATAATCTTACAGCAAATGACTGATCTTTTTCTGGTTGTTTGGGGTCCGCGAAACCCTTGTCCAATAAAAGTCAGATTGCCCAGCGAGTCCGAGTGACGACCATCTACACGTCATTTACAGGTTTAACGAGCCGTTGGTTAGGAGTACGACCTTGTCAGAACTTTGGATACCGTTGTGCAAGACAACAATGCCCGAACGCTAATTTAGATCCAATTGAATGCAAACCAAACCATCATAAAATTACTTATGCAGACATTTCCTATACAAAAAAGTTCTAAAGGATCCTGGACATCTATAGGATTATGGATATCATATAGGATACTTACCATATCCAATAGAAAAATCTTTATAGGATCTATGGCACTTTTTCTATGGAATCCTATACGATCATTTAAGATCCTATAGGATTCGAGGAAAATTCCTATAGATACTATAAAGGTTACGGTAGTGGTACGTTCATTTTCGATGACACCAGTCATTCGTCATATTAATTAACCAATAATTACTTTATTTGTCTGC
>JARFOD010146192.1:422-12788 GCA_031763545.1 Mopalia muscosa | reverse complement strand
GGCAAATTACGCACAAATGCATACTTATTTTCATACAAAATGACAATCAATAAATGGAGAAATATTTGTTAAACTACCCTATAACAATACAATGTCTGACAAACATATTAAAACATACCGTTTGTTGACTTCAGTAAGAGCGTAAAACTTTGGCTGTAGCTTTCGAGAATCGCAATTTATCACTAGCAAACAATCTGCGCGCATAGACAATTGGCAGTTACAATAATCTAAAACAAAACTAACATGAGAGGAGACTGGACGCTACATATGTATTGTCATAATCCTTGTTTATTAAATAAATTAAACTGTGTTATAAAAGCTCATTTCAAAGAGAATATTACACGGTAAATTTCAAGATGATTTTAAGTCATTAGCTATAAATAGATCCATGTATCTTTATATGTATAAACAAAGTTTTGACCAGTGTGCATTGTTTTCAGTCACCCAGGTTAATGACCTGTTTTCATGTTGAATTTGCTAGAAAGCCATGGTGACCCATTTCAGCCACTCAGTCACTGTTTGTTTACTTTCATTTTTCTAGTAGTTTTTTCTGACCCTAAACTTATTGTTTTGAAATATTTTAATTGGGTTTTCCAGAGTGTTCTATGTGTTGTTATTTTAAATTATATCTGGAAACTTCTGCATCTCCCTAAATGATAGGGGATCAGTCAAAAGCTATTCATAAGCCAGTCTAGAGATCCGTAAACTGATCAAATAATTGGAGGAAAATTAATTTGGACACCAGTCACTTTGAGGATTAGGTGATCGCCCTGATGTGGATCTAATCAGAGGAATTCCGTATTTTACACCTTGGAACTGTGTATCTAAGGATTTGCTGTAGACTTCGAAGAAGTTGCAGATTGTGACAACAGACCGGTTTGAGAAGTCACACATTTGGACTCTATTATAAGGCAGGTTTTTATGCTGATCCATTGTATACTATATATATGTAAGTTACTTTATATAAGTCTAATATTTCCATTGTATCTTAACTTCAATTGTATTTCTTAAAGTATTTCTGCCATTGAATACAACACTGTACACTGTTATTGTTGTTGTTATTTTACAATAAATATTGTAAATAAATAAAATCGCTGATCATTTTCTTTCTGTTTGGTATCTACCGTAACAATATATATTGTAAAAATGAAGATAGACAAATGTCTTGCCTCCACCTGAATTCGAACCCGTAACATATGGATTACAGACCCAAAACGATACTGATACACTTACAGATAATAGAAAACATATGTAATTTTATATATCACAAAGGTCCCGGGTTTGAATACCGGCGTATTGCAAAATATAAAAAAAGAAGTTGAGGTTGTTGAAATGTATTGTCTAGGCACACACTGATTACAGTCACTGGAATAAACTAGTTCATGTGGTTACATCGAGCTATAAAAAGTATGTTAATGAACGGTAAGACTGATTCGGAATATAAGGACTATTAACTGTTGGATTCTAACCGGGACAAAAGCCATAACATGTATCTCATTATAATGAGCAAAACTATTTTTCCTGATTTGCTTCAGGGGCATATTTATGAGATACAGCATTTTTGTCAATATCAAAACATGTTATATAAGCCAACAATGCCCGAGAAAATACCATAGGATTCAGTAAGTAACGATTTTTTTAACAGAAGACGTTGAGTCCTACTAGGTGTTTTGAATTACCAATTGTTGAGTCATTCGCCTAGCGTACAAGGTAGCATGACTGTTCACAGCGTCTTCGGGTATGAGGACAGATACGAATTGTCATCTCGGGCTGCAACTCTTATAATGGGCGGGTGAGAGAGCTACAGGTTTCCATGGGGCTATCGGAACTGATTGGCAACAAAAGCTGATCTGTTTGTGTGACCGTGGAAGACTCCCAAAATAAGACTCCCAACTCACGTGATGATAATCTCTTCAGAATAAAGGTAGCAAACGTCACCCCAAAATGGCCCCGACGTACAGGATCATGGTACAGATAACAGTATCAGAAGTAGAATGACGCATCGGTGAGTTAGGGGAGCCATGATAGTTCCTATTAATGTAGATAATAATGCGATTTTTCCATTCTGATCTAAATCGCCTGATTATTTATTGTTGATGGAATAACATCTAAATTGATTGATTGATTTGTGTTTAACGCCGTGCTTCACGGTTTTTCGCTTATATGACGGCGGTGTACTTCCAAAGAGTTAACAACGACACAGCTATAATGTGAAGTGTTATAAACAAAGCCTCAGTTGGAATATAAAGTGCCTCCATAGCGGCTAGAATAACTATACTTCAGTTGGGAATTAACGTCCTACTCAAGATATTTTAATAACATGATGACGTATTTTCTACTTCACACTTTTCCTTGCCTAATTATGCTGAAAAACTGGGGGGAAAAGCCACATCGTGTTGCTCGTTCGTATACCTGATGGTCGACAGATGGACGTAACCCCGTTATTTTAAAGTAATAGTTGTTTCCAGGTATGTTGCCCATATCGACACAATGCTTTATTATACTTTACTAGGTGCATTTCCTGGAAATGTAAAGCAAACAATTTTGGCACAATAGTGTCAGGAATATTTTGGAAAAAAGATAATCACATAGAAACAAAATCCTTAAAATATTTTGTCCAGTAATACATATATAAAATGCTCCCCAAAAAATTAAATCTAATAAGATGGAAAATAATACTTTCTGAAAATTTCGACTTACTGGTTCAGATAAAAATGTCCTACAGACAGTAAACAATATAATTCTATTATTAGGGGATTCTAATGTCTCTAGAATTAATTTAGACCCTCACCCGGATATGCAAGTAGCCTGCTACTCTTTTCGGACAGAGGCTCAAAATATGAAGGTCCGCAACCGGAAATCCTTAAACTAAATGTTATGATAAACAATAAGGATACTCCCATTCCACAATTGCGGAAAATGATGACAACTTTTTTTTTCCCTAGATCTCTCTCATATTTTGTGCAGTCACCATTCAACATTTCGGCCTTGACAGAACTTAACGCTGCAGGTGCCAATTCAAGTAAAGTTAAAATTATGCCCAAAATTCTTATGTCAAAATTTAGAATCTCTCATGACAGAATTCATTTGACTGAGGATACAGCAAACAGTTTATATCTGCATTGTCTTAAACATTTTGATTTAAAGTAGATTTGGGTAACGGCCCCACCCAATTTCGGTTGAGGTACAAATATTGTAAACCTAAAAAAAAAAGATCTAAACGGTATCAGATAGGTCCCTATTTGACCGTGGTCTCTCATTTGTCCCATACCTTAAAAAGTACTCGGATAGTGACTTTAAGATAAATTGACTAGAGCAAATAGGTAGAGAACGGGCAATTTCCAGAAAAAGCCATTCACGGAAAAAACTGGTTCTGTGCCCGCAGTTTCTGACACCGAGATTAGTGCCAGTGTGGCTAAACTTACAGGATTTTTCACAAGTTGCCAACACTAAAACCACGCTAATCTCATCATGTCTGAAAGACAGTCTATTTGTAAGCTGCGGCAAAATCTTGATATCGTTATTAAACCAGCTGATAAAGGGTCCGCTACAGTCATTATGGATAGGCAGGATTACATAAATGAGGCAGAACGTCAGCTAAGTAATCCTGACCATTATAAAGAGCTAGACAACCCTATTTGGCCAGAAAACCGTAAGAGCTTCAATGAAACAATTCTATCCTTAGAGGATCAAAATTTCCTGAGTACTAAACGAGGCGAATACTATTATCTACTCGCAGGTCCGGGCTCTAAAAATAGACTTTTTTTTACATTCTCCCTAAAATCCACAAACCACAGGAGAAATGGCCTCAACCTTCTATGCCCCAAGGTAGACCCATAGTATCAGATTGTTCCTCAGACTCTTACCATCTCTCAGAACCTATTGATTACAACCTCAAACCAATTGCTAGCAGGCATCCCAGTTTTATTAAAAATACTGAGGACTTTTTGAGTAAGTTATCTGAAATTCAGGTTGACCAAAGCGTCATATTAGTTACATTTGACGTAGAATCTATGTACACAAATATCGATATTGAGGCAGGACTTAGTTCCGTTAAAAATGCTTTTGATCGGTATCCCGACCCCGTGTCCTACTACTGAAATATTGAAACTTTTGGAACTCAGCTTAAAATGTAGCGATTTTGAGTCCAATTACCAAATATACCAGCAAATTAAGAGTTGTGCTATGGGTAAAAGGTTTAGCCCCAACTTTGCTTCTATTTTCATGGCAGAATGGGAACTCGAAGCCCTTTGGAAGTGTGCTAAGCAGACCCTGTTGTATCTTAGATACTTGGATGGCAGCATTCCAGAGATGATCTTGATCCCTTCATTGCTACTCTTAATCAGCACGACCCTAACATAAAACTCCAACCCACTATTAGCTTTGATAGTGTAGATTTTTAGATGTTTAGATTTTTAGTTGGTCCTAGTTTACACACAGTAGGGTCTTTGGATTTTAAGGTGTTTTTTAAGCCCACAGACACCTACCAACTACTTCATGCTAAAGCCTTTCATCCTCCCCATACCTTCAAGGGAATTGTTAAATCACAAGTAATAAGGTTTTACAGAAATTCTAGCATTCTAGCAACCTTCAATCAGGCGTCTTCTGTTGCTTTTAAGGCCCTTATCCCAAGGGGATATTCTAGGTGACTTCTCCAAATCCCAAACACTCAGACAACTAAACAGTTACAAATTAGAACAAGGGTTAGAATCAGCTCCGAGAATAAAATAGCACAATCACCCAGTAACAGTGTCCGGCAGATCCTCAAAATGTATGAAGGCGAGATGCAAACTAGATCCTTACATAGCAGATAAGGCCTCCTTTGTTGGGCAACAAACTAGAAATGTTTATTGTTTGGTAGACAATTTGAATTAAGATTCAGAAAATGTTGTATACTTGTAAGAAGTATCTGAAATAATATGTTGATGAAACCAAAACTGCCCTTCTGAAAGAGAGGCGTATTGGATATTGGAACCTGGTATCCACTGGATTTCAATTGGGAACCAGGTAAAGGGTCTAAAAATGAAATAATTTCATTTGTTTTCCAATATGACCAGCCGAGCACCCAGGTTGCTAGTCTCCTTTTACAGGAATATCAAAATCTTGTACCTAACATGTCTTCTCTCTCACAAAGACCCATTATAGCATACAAGAGAAACAAAAAATCTAAAGGACTAACTGCCTAAAAAACAGACAGGAAAAAACATTGAAAAAAGCAGGCAGATTGCAACTCATCCACTTTAACAGACATTTTCATTCGTTAATCCCTGTATCTCTGAAATACTTATTTGTAGGCTGATTTATTCATAACTCATGCTTAATATATTGTTAGCTACATTTTTAACAATATTTTATACACCATATCAATGATCATTAGGCTACCTTCTCTCGAGATGTCTGTAGGTTACCCTATAACACAACTTGAGATTAAGGTTTATTAAGAAACTTGTCTCTGTGAGTTATCTAGAACATAAGATGATTCTTCGGTTTTAATTGATTTACATCCCTGTGCCAGTGTGATTACTTTTAGAAATATATATTATTGGAAGGCTTGAATACTCAGGATTACATTTATGTGAATACGGTGAAAATCCAACTATTTTTTCAAAACAATATTGCAAAATGTCAACAGAAAAAAATAGACTGCATTTTCCTTGGTTTATTTCTCAAACTGCAATAACGGTCAGATAAAATAAAGTAGCTGACCGAGTAGAATAGTCCTTGGACTATTAAACGGGGCCTCGTTTTTTTTTTAAACAATACCAGTGGATTTTTTTTACTATCCCACCTTGGAAAGTCTTATAAAAATGTAAAATACAACTTTCAGAAAACATTAATAAAATAAAGGACGAACTTCTTAAATATGAAGCACAATTTACTACAAATCACATTGTGCATTTTATAATGGTACAAATTTGAAGTTTCTAACACGAATAGTTTTCAAGAAATACGCCATGGAAAATGAAGAGTTTGCTTAAAGCTAAAGTGCGAGAAATAGACATTTAAAGTTTTGCGACTTGCATATATGATCATGGGAAAACTAAATTATAGGCTTCAATTTAACTGCCTGTTATTAGAATTTCGAATTAGTTTTTTCACCAACATATAGTTTTAATCCTAACTCCAAGCTATAACAAATATTTGGTTAGAATATTAATTAAGTTTTCACCCCATTCAAAAATATGTATTCTCGAGCATTCAAGTTGTCCAAAAATATATAGATATATATGATTTAGATTTAAACTCTTCTGTATAAATGCCCTTACTATACAACTGGTGTTCTGAAAATCAACACAAGGCCGTTACGTTGATTACTAACCTTCACAAAACTTTTTCAAAGCGGAATTAAAGATTTTTCTAATCAAACGAAAGCCGGCATTTGATCTATACTTACCATCAACAAAATGTGTCTACTCTTAAAAAGTTATGGACATTTATCATAAATAAATAACATTATACTATTAGTCCTACAAGCAGTATTCCACTGCTACTTGTGAGACCTCTAAACTATAATCGGTGTTTTCCAGGTATGGACATCTTGTAGTTACGCAGCAATTTTCTAATACAGTTACATTTTACGGTTGCTGGTGAGAGGGGGGATCGGGGGGGGGGGGCTATTGGTGAAGTATAAACTGCTGTCATATAAGTGAAATATATACAAAGACTTGTTTTTACTCACTTTTGAAACAACCTACCAAAATGTTAAATACGATTTTAAAAAGCGGGCGTTTTCACTCGACTTTCGGGCATTTTGGTAGCGGGCGTTAGGCCTATATAGTGGTTTTAGATTTTTTAATTTTATACACAGCAGGGCTTCCACAACACTTTGAAAACCTTGAAAGTCAAAACACAAATTTAAGACCTTGAAAATCAAAATACAAATATAAGACCTTGAAAATCAAAATATGACCAAACTACCTTGAAATAAGAATTGGTCTGTCAGAGTTTTATGTGGTGTACCGTGGCCAACTTCTGGCTTTCCAAATACTTTTTGTCGGTGTGCCTTAGCAACAGAAATTTTGGGCGTTTCTGCTTCACGATGTCACGAAGCGACATTGAAATTAACCTTTGTCCAGCCGGTGCCATGTATTGGCCGCTCATGGGGTAGCAGGAAAACAGGATAGTTCTCTGCAAGCCTTCTAGTCCAGACGAGTAGCAATTGGCAAGTGACCCATAAACAAAACCCTGCCGAGCAAAGTATCCTACGCTTAGATAGGTTTAAATCCCAAGTGTAAATTTCGGCGTTTGTCCTTTCGATTTGAAAATTACTAGGCAGAGTTCAATTTAAGCCAGCAAAGAATGCGGCTTATAGGATAATAGCATTCGGCAATTATGAGTTAGACCAAAATGATAAAATCCACATTATATCAATATATTTAACAAAGAAATAACAAGTAACGCTACTTTACATGTTTGTTGAATATTGTAACAGAATTTCGAAGGATGACTTACTTCATCGTCAGGCATTAGAGGGTAATAAGAGGATTATAAGATCATTCTTTTATATTTGAGAAACATTCAGCCCTTCGCTTGTCAAGTGACCACGACTCTTTCAAGAATATTAAACAATAAATCAACTATATTATCCCCGACATCGATCCAGTTGTTGTGTTCAAGTACCGAAGTCACGACACAGGTCGATATGTTGCAAACAGGTTCAAACGATTTTATTATGTTGTGTTCATTGCCAGGAATAATTATTAGATATTGATTCAAATAAGGACTGGTTATGTATACTTTCCTATCATATTTCAGTAAAATAAGTATTAAATTTCAGCCTGTATTGTGTTCTGTATCACGGGTGCTGGTCGCTTTTATTGACCCTCTACATTGGCCAACATCGAAGAATCAATGCGCCCTTCTTGAATTTTTCTCCAGCGAAAAAAGAACATATATATTAATTCAAAACTGGCGTCCATGGAATTCGTAGGCTCTCAAATGACCCATATGTCAAATTTAATAAACTCGGGAAGTACTTTCTATTAATTCCGAGCCTCCAACGAAGACTTAATGAAAATTGCTACTCTCCTTTTTTAAATTTAATATCTCCAGTAACTCGTAAGAGTATCTCTATTGATATATGACAAATCTGAACACCTAAAAAACACCAAGTGCAAAACTACTTCAATACGGCTGTAGCTAACAACAACATCTTGTACTTTGTCGATTAAAGTCAAGACATAGAAAGGAACTTCAGTGATCGAGGTCGTTTTGCCAATAGCCTGCGGTCATTTGTGTAGTGTTTATCGCACTATATGCGCAAAACGCCCAGTTTAAAGTATGACCTAGTGATGATTAAATCAAGAATTAAAAAAATTGACTTTATATTTCAGATATTATTTTTGGGTGAATTGGAGCGGGTCTAGAAATTCAGACAGACAAGTCGGTGACTTAGATAATGTTGATATTAATACAAACTGCTGTGATGTCATCAACGCCACTGGTTTTGTGGATTGCGTTGATGTAAACCAAAAACATATGTTTATTTGCACCGAGCTCTGGGGTAAGTTTAGTTACAGAAACATGCTACTGTGACCCCACTCTGGGTCAATATTTCTCCCCACCAGCAATACGGTCATGCGGATTCAACGGTATTTAGTATTCAGAGGCAGGTCCTATTCTACAGATCCAGTTTCATTGACAGACCATCGAACAGAGCATTGTTCAATTCAATGGACGCTTCAAGTTCTAACTAAGGCTGGATAAAACTTTGATAGAAGGCAAAGACTTTAAGGACTAACATTATATATATTTAGAAAGAGGAGGACTTCAAGATTTTATATAAAATGTCATATTATCATTTATTTTATTTAATAATGGCATTTATTAAGAAAAACGTGAAATAATGTTTTAAAATGGACCCTTGTTTATAACTATAACTTTTTTTCCAAACTTGCATGTCTTTGTAGACAAGTATCTAAACTAAAAAACCGTCGTAGGGTTTTTGTCAATTCAAGTTAGTTTTTGAACAACTGATAAAAATATATGCAAAAAATAAAAATCTGCCTTCAAGAAAATATTTGCTAAATATCTTCAAAACGATAAACAATATCAACAAACTGAATGACTGTTATTTAAGATAAGGGCTTTGAGATTGTCTGTGCCAAATTCCAAAGACTTGGTGCAAATAGTTTACGAGAAATAAACGATTTAAAAGATAAAAGTCAAGAAAAATGAAAGCTGAGAAAACGGCCTAAACGTATGTAAATGATTGAACTCTGAATTGATTTAAGATTACTGTAATAAATTTAATAAACAACATGTTGTTTTTTAATTGAATGAAAAGGCGAAATAGAGTTGTATCTATTGCATTAATTTTTATAGTACATAATGTTTTAAAAAAGGCTTTAGATGGCAGTTTTAACTCCTAAATTTGACTGACGTCGGCTTCACAGATTTCGTTCACACCTTTGTTTATGACTACCAGTAGTAGTCCGACTAGGGCCATGAGTAGCCTCTATAAGTGTGTGCTCTTCCACCCATAATCATTTGTTCTCCAAGTCTGCTGTTCAGTTCAAATACACATTCCAAACGATCATGCAATATATCCGTTGGCCTTTGGCTAATTGGTTTGTGGGGATTGTCAGAAGGTAGTCAGTTGAGGGGAGATAATCTCGTAAATCCCTTCCACCCTTTGATATACATAAGCTTGAAGCAGGCATTTTACAATTTAAATCTAAAAAAAAGAGTTTTGAAATTTTAGCCCTTACTAGAGGTAGAGTCCTTAATCAGATAGAATAATCAATGTATTACTTGCTTTTGTATTTCATTTTAGTTTCTGTTAACTTTTTTCTTTTGACTTGACATCACAGTGCAAAACAAGAAGGTAAGAATTTTCATCCAATGTCAATTTTTTTTGTTTTCAGTTGTTTTAATCCGTGGTTGGACTTCTGACCAAGATGTGAACTCAATGACCCATCTTACTATTAACACAACGAGTGTAGGCTGTGAGGTGGCTAAATCTACCTGCCAAGAGTCAGGTGGTTACCTTGGAACCGACCATGAGTATGATCCTCAACTCATCGAACAACTGAAAAATGTATCAGCTGGAGTCTTTTCCAACAATACAGATAAGTAAGAGAAATGATATGAGCGCTTATAGTTAACATAAGGTAAGGTACCTATCTCAAACAATTTAAATGCGACTCTCCATGATGTGAAAATAAACTTACGCCAAACTTCCGCACTTGTTTATGGCAAGCCGTTTTATCACTTCTAATTTTATTCCAGATATGTTGATTTTTTATTTTATTTTTTTTGCTTTTCATTTTACTTATGTACAATTCTTTTTCACATATGCAAAATTCTTTTTTACTTATGTGAAAAAAATGTCTCATATGTTAAATAAAAATTTATTTTACAATTCTAGAATTATTTCCAATATATGTGAAATTCTTTTTCACACAAGTAGAATAAAACACAAAAACCTTTCTGTTTCACTTATTTGAAAAAGGATTTCACTTATGTAAACTTTTATTTTACTTATGCACAAAACAGTTCCACTTATCAAAAATTCAAACCTGTAGAGTTTTCTGTAACGCAGTTAATGATTGGCTCTTATTGACTCTACATTGGCCCAGATGTGGACGCATCAATGGGCGCCTCTTAATCTCCAGCAAAAAGGGAAAATAGATATATATATTTTTGCACTTGCTACAAAAATGTCATTAGAGCATCTCTATTTGTTTTATGACAAAGCGGAATTAAACACCAAAACAAAGCTGAATGCAAATATCGCACAGTCGGTTGACTTTCTTATCTTTCAGACATTATTTTTGGGTGAATTGGAGCGGCTCCACCAAGCTGTCAGACGGACGATTCGGTGACTCACACTCTGATGATACTAATACAAGCTGCAGTGCTGTCATCGACGCTACCGGGTTTGAGCATTGTGTTGATGTAAACCAGAAACATATGTTTATTTGCAAAACGTTCTTGGGTGAGTTTGTGACAGAAACATGTAACCCCTCTCTCAGTTAATATTTCTCCCCACGAGTGTATCGGTCCCCTTGTCGCCTCGTACTGCAGAGCATATGACCGTCGGACATCTCACTTCGTAAGTCATTCTCTCTGCAGAGCATCTGCAGTTGGGAAATTTCCTTCTTGATATTCGGCTCTCTATTGAAAGTTTGTTTGGTGATTAACAATGCTGTTTTTGCTTAGAACAAGATGAAAGTAAACTTTTCAACAGAATAAACGTTTTCTATTCATTTGGTTCTGTTAGTGTTGCTATTGCTGCTGGAACATGCCCTTAAGTACGGTGTAAAACACCAATCAGCTATTATTTACTTTTAGTTCAATGTTTTCATTTGGGACTATACTTTTACACAGGCGAATTTCATTCGTTGGTGATTCGGCCGAATATCTGCTACAAAATTTATTCGGGCCTCTTTATGGACACACAAGACGAATTAAATGGCGATTGCTTTTTGAAAGATCACCCGCAAAACTTCATCACGCATGCGCAGATGTGACAATATGGCGGCTCCCGGAAACAAGTAAAAAAGTGTCGTCGATTGTTAAAGGGAAAATATCTATTTTTTTAAGTCTTAACTTCCATGAGTCATCTTATCTTTGCTAACCTAATACAAGCACTAAATGTGTCACATACAACAGTATTTTCGTTAAAACTTGACACAAAAAAATTATTCAGTGTCACATACAAGTTTAAGATATACTGCACTATGTTTTAGCCACGGAATATTTGGTGTTTAAAACGCACCATCAGAATATATGTTTTGGCTAAATTTGCAAAAAGTGCTTAAAAATGTTTTAGCATTCTCTTAAAAGACTCCTCAAAATTAGGATAAGGTCAGAAACATACCCTTAGCTGTGAATTCGTTTATGATGTTACAGATTCACCCTGTGAATTGGAAAGAAATGAAGATGTTGTTGTATATGACGTCAACTTGACGACATCGGAAGTGGAATTTACCGACTGTCAAGCAGAATGTCTAAGTAAACTTTCTTGTATTGGTTACGGTGTCTGCCAGTTTTCACCTTCAATGTGCACAATGTACCACTACAAGACAGGCTCAACCATGGATGTCACGCTCTCTTATCAACCGAACTGCACTGCCTTCATCAAGCGTTGTGTAAAAGGTAATGTCCCATGCATTTATCTTTATTGACTTTATTTAACTTCCGAAACCAATTGTAATGCTTACCTTATAATATCAGAGATTCAAATTGTTCTGTCAGGCTAATAAACCATTAAAGAATCGGAGGAATCCCGTTGAATCGGCTTAACTCTACATGATCTTTTATCCCATAACATTTGAATATCGGTCTTGTAACAAGCGGCTTATCGAATCCCAACTTTGTGCAGGAGGTGTGTGTGTGTGTGGGAGGGGGGGGGGGGGGGGT
>JARFOD010146181.1:0-12788 GCA_031763545.1 Mopalia muscosa | reverse complement strand
CAGATAGTTTATAGTATTATCTTTGTAATTCAGTCACTTTTAATCGGATTTAAAACCCATTTGGGAATACCTTTAAAAGCATGAATTTTATTTATTTTCAAAATTTGTCAAAAATTGTTCTGATTTTAACTAAGGAAAAACATTCATGTTGAGCAGAATTTGGCAGATTGTTGAAGGAAACTCCAGATTGGTCACAATTACAGTAATGTTACCCTTTTCCCAGCTATAATCATAATGATATTCACATTTTCTTGAAAGTTTTTTTATATAAATGTGAATACTTATACATATGTACTCAATTTTCAGTAGTTTTCAAGGAGCAAGAGTAGTTTTCTAGGAAATTTCAGTACTGCAAAACGGTATTTCCAGGAGTTTCAAGGACTGTACAAACCCTGTAGTGTTAAGTGGGCAAATGAGAATGATAGGAAGTATCACCAATTATAGAGGATAACCAAATCTGTCTGAAGACATTTTCAGTTTTCATAGAAAATTTCTATATATTATATAACGTGCAAACAAGACTCATTCATCCTATGCATATCTTCTTTGAGATTACAAACCAATCATGAAATATAACAAATATATTGCACTCTCCTTGGGGGGAAAAAAAAAGAACACTATTTTAAATGCAACGTAAGTGTCAGGTTTTTCTTCGCTTTTTTCTCGTCTGAAAGTTTTATTTTAGAGTGATTTTCTGCCAGACATAAGTAAAAGGTTTGGACTAGAGTTCAAGGTTTGCCAAACACACTTTCACAACCTCGTATTTACCAAATACAGGTACATGTATATTAACATCGGACAGTTTCTCACCTGTCCTCTTTTACAGCCCTTAGCAGCAGGTATCTGGTCTATAAGTGCACAGGTCCTAGGAGTTTTCTTACAGTTAGCTTCATTCTTTTTACCTGTAACAGAAATTCTTACAGTTAGCTTCATTCTTTTTACTTGTAACAGAAATCAAACACAATTCTATAGCACATCTCATATTTCTATCATCAGCCAGAACTTCAAGCAAGTTTAATTTCATCGTGGATTTTAACACCATATAATTCAGTGGCTGAGTGGAGATTAGTTTCATTGGGGTTTAATGTGGAACTGAAGGCTATTTCACTCATATGATGGCGTGCCAGCCCAAAGGGTGAAAGAAACCACCCTCGACACGACAGGCAACAAAACAGAGACAGGACAGGACAATTACAGGACATAACACTGATGCTAGCAGAACCATGGCAGAGTCATTTTTACACTCTCCTGTTAGCATCCTGTCCCCATCTCTGCAGAACCATGGCAGTGTCATTTTTACACTCTCCTGTTAGCATCCTGTCCCCATCTCTGCAGGCTGGACTGATGATGGGAGTTGGGCTGACAGAGGATTTTAAGTTAATAACTATCTCCTCTATTGCAAATTGACAAAATTATTCCCTGCCTGTATTTTAAAAGATATGTGCTTATTGAACTAATCAATTTACACTAAACATCTGATGATGGTAATCCATTCAACAGCCATGAAGTTCAACAACCTGTAGTTCAGGGGCTTAAATGATCATAAAATTATAATTTATAAAAACACGGTATAAACAAAAAACAAAACTTTGTATTGTTGGTATTGTAGAATTACCTCCCTTGACTTACCTCTTTGATAGAGAGTAAATTGTTTCCAATCTCCAGTTTCTCGTAAATTCTCCTCTTCAGGTAAAAATGAGCCAGTGATTGAATCCATCTGAGCTAATCCCTCGTCACGGATAATCTTCCAATTGTCTTCTAATAACTGAATATATAAAAAAGTTAATATTGTGTTAACACCCTATATACCCAACTATGGTTTTTATATTCTCCATAACAACCCTTGACAACAAAGATTGAGACAGGTGACGTGACAGATGGAGAGATTGAGTTGCCTTTGATGTCATTCTCAATAGTTTTTCACTTATATGACAGACACTTACTTAAAACACAGCAATAAACTGAAGTGTTTAATTGTTTGGTTGTGTCAGAAAGCCAGCCCAATGGGCGAAGGAAATCCACGAGCATCCTGCCCGCATCCTGGCAGTATCATGTCTGCATCCTGCCAGTATCATGTCGGTATCCTGCCAGCATCCTGACAGTATCATGTCGAAATCCTGCCAGCATCCTGGCAGTATCATGTTGGCATCCGGTCTGCAGCCTTTTAGCATCCATCCAGCATCCTGCAGAATCATGTGGGCATCCTGCCAGGATCCTGGCAGTATCATGTCGGCATCCTGGCAGTATCATGTCGGCATCCATCCAGCATCCTGGCAGTATCATGTCGGCAGCCTTTTAGCATCCTGGCAGTATCAGGGCGGCATCCATCCAGCATCCTGGCAGTATCATGTCGGCATCCTGGCAGTATCATGTCGGCATCCTGGCAGTATCATGTCGGCATCCATCCACCATCCTGGCAGTTTCATGTTGGCATCCTGCCACCATCCTGGCAGTTTCATGTTGGCATCCTGCCACCATCCTGGCAGTATCATGTTGGCATCCTGCCAGCAGCCTGTTAGTATCCTGGAAGTTTCATATCAGCACCCTGCCAGCAACCTGTTAGCATCCTGGTAGTTTCATGTTGGCATCCTGCCACCATCCTGTCAGTATCATGTTGGCATCCTGCCAGCAGCCTGCAGGCTGGACTAAATCCAGATGGAGAAAGCATTGTACTATTTACCTGGTTATTTATTTCTGTACCAAATACTAGGTAATTATCCTGCCATGTGCTGCCAGCAGTTATGTTATAATATATATATATAAACATGTTGGTGTAAACTTCTTTCTGAAGACACAATCTCAAATTATACTGAAGTTGGATTTCGAACAAGTTCATTCTTATCAACCTGCAGGTAATATAAAGGAGAAAACAGCCAACATATACAGCCCTGTTTAAAAAGTGACTTATCTTCTCTTGTTATTAAGAAATTTCATAGCAATACCTCTGCCTAGCGCTGAAGTGTGTCAAATAACTTTTTGGAAAGGGCTATACCACAGTTTAGTCAATCCAATTCTGACCAACCTTCAAGGGTTTCTTGTAACCAGACTGTTCCGGCGTCCACCAAGGTCGACCAATCAGACGATCCACATTATATAGAGATCTTTGAAACTTCGACAGGAAGAGACCTAGAGATGCACCATCCTCGTATACCTTGTAAGCCTAGAAATTCAGTATGGAATAAATTAGTAACATGAAACTTACTCAGTGTAATAGAAAATTTAAAAAAAAATAAGCAAAAATCATTTCTTAATCTATTTTGAATAATTGGTGAGTGAAAATAGTGATCAATACAAAAAATTAAGGCTGCCATCAATCAATATATAAAAGCCTCCACTGATTGGCCCAAAGATGTTATCACAAGATTGACCTCCCCTGCTTAACTGTCATGGAGTCAAGTTTTCATAAATAGATTCTCTATATCAATGGAAGGGTTGCAAATGTAATGCTAATATAGAAAGTGAACCAAAGTGTTTAGTTTTATATGATAAAATACATTACTTTAAATTAAATATTAAATTAATACCACTTCTCTCTTTAATGCTAACCATTTTGAACACATCACAAATAGCATTCCCCAGTCGACAGACCATAGTAAGGTGAGTGTATGTGCCTACATGTAGATGTTCCAATTTTTAAAAAGGTTGAATCCATAAACTTGAATAATATGTTATAGTTGAAAAATCCATGAAAAAGATACATAATTCTGGATGTAACTTATTAAATAATTCTTTAAAAAACTTTGAAAGAAGCTGAGTAGCAAGCAGTACATGTATGTACATACCTCTTGTTTCTCCCCTACTCTCTGAAGAGCATCCCCCAAGTGAAAATAGAATCTTCCATCCACAGTGCCAGCAGCCCTACTCTGTACCCCCTCTCTCAACAATGGTATAGCCTTAGTGGGATCGTTATCTGTAGTTTTGTAAATAAAACCCATATGGACTAAGGCAAAACCATCTTTAGGGTTGATATTTAAGGCCTGAAATGCAAACATTAAATTTTCACTATTTGTGAATTTTATCCTGTTATTTGAGCCAAAGTTATTAAATATTTATAAGCAGTTGGTACTTGAAACTTGGAGATATTTTTTGTATTGAATAAAGCCCCTTACAAAATGGTCGGGGCTGTGATATACTGTTGTTATGTGGAAAGTCATGTTAATCCAACATTCATTTTTTGAAAGTGAAAAATTACAAGCGCGGTTTTGACACTGACAAGGCTAATGGTTAAAATCTGTTTTTTAATTGCTTTAAGGTCTATCTTAGGAAAACCCAATTGAAACTAATGTTCTGGGTACTTTGTCGTTTTGTTTAAGCTTTTTTTATGACTGCCTTTCTTAAAATATCATTTGTATATGTACTCACCTTTAGGAATGCTTGCCTCGCATTTTGAACTTTGTTCGTCATCAGATAAGCCACCCCTAGCTCGTTTAATAGCTGCACATTGCCAGGAAAACGTTCAGTAAGTCGAGCCAGTAACTTTGAAGCTTTCATCGACCAGCCTACAACAGGGAGTAGCAGAGAGTCAAATAAGAACACTGTGAGATTTGACAACATTTTACACCAGTGGTTCATAGACGTCCAAATAATAATTTTTTTACTTGAAATATTTCACTTTGTTAGTGTCATATTGAATTTTTAAAGCCCAAGGCTAACTATTAATTTTAATCATGCTTAAACATTATAGTTGGAGTCTTGAATTGAGTTTTTAAAAAGCTATGTGTTAAAAGGATGTGTCAAATTGAGTTTATTCTACAGATTAACCACCCATTCATGGTAGTTAAACTTAACCACTGTACACCTAAATATAACATACCTATATCACTTGCTGAGTGATCTTATGATCAGAATGTATTGTTTGTTTGTTTGATGTTTAACGTCGTACTCAAGGGTATTTCACTTATATGACGACGAATTGTCCCTTTTCTGGCTGTACACAGCCATATTACGGTGGAAAACCGAGAGGAAACCTCGTGAAAACCACCCCCGCCATTGCCAGAGCCACAACATGTGACTCGCTCATATACCTAATGGTCAAAAGGCAGACTCGAACCTTGTGCAGTTCAGGAAGCGCTACCACTGAGCCACGGCTGCGGGCCCATGATCAGAATATAAAATTAAACAGGGCACATAAATTTAATGTTAGGTGAACGGCACCATTTTTTATAAAGTTTCGTTTTAAAAAATCTACACTATCAAGAACGGCTCCAAAAACCAAAGAATGGCAGATCTTAACCGTTGACCTAGAAAATAACAATATGCAAATTAGCTATGTTCTCTAGATATGTTAAAATAGCAAAATTACTCAAACATCAATGTGATCAGGTCCCACTCCCTCTAACAACAGCGGGTGAACACACATGTCTTATTTAAAATTCATCTCAGACTGATGCTTATAGTCAAGATGGCAAACCACATGGCTATGGTGGGTGGTATAGGGTAATGGAACTGTGCCCACTAGACCTTCTCAGCTGGAGTTAAGCTGTCCCTATCTCTCTGTTCTATCTCTACTCAACCTTAACAAAAGTTGGCCATTTAAAAAAAAATATTACTTTGAAAAATGTCACTTTGTCTTCGTTGCCATTGTTGTATAGAAAGTTGTGTTTTTTTCTAATGGCCTATAACCTATATAACATTTATGTTATATACATGTATGTATTATGTCATAGCTACATGTATTAGCCCACTTATATATTAAGGTCATGTCCCATTAACAATATTGTGGTTCACCTCTCTTAAGGCTTTTTTTCTGAAATAAAAGTAATATTATTATTATAGACTTAATGTGGCAATGTCAGTTTGTATAAATCTATTGGCAATGCTTACTCAGTTTGTTTGTTTGTTTGTTTGATTGGTGTTTACCGTCGTACTCAAGGGTATTTCACTTATAAGACGAAGGACACAAATACAGAAGACCACAAACAAATCTGCTTCCCGTTACCCTTTAGCTCTGCAAACACCAGGGCAACAGAAAGCAACCTCTTTTCTCGCCTCTTACGATCGCCCGAGGAAGCCGAGGAAGTATTCTGCAGGGCCATGGCCCACCCACTGCCTCACGGGGCATGCTTACTTAGAGACTGATATGAAAGGTTTAGTATATGAATACACAATCCCTGGGTTACCATACACCCAGTTGATGGAGAGAGATCCAGGTCTTAAGGGGAAGTTTCAAAATAATATATGTGCTCTTTGTGAGAAATTTGTGATCCTATTTGATTTTGTTTTGGAGAAATCTGATATTTTTTTCAAGAAGTGAACATTAATTTTGCCTTCCTATAAGTGCAGTATGTATTTTAATTTATTAAATATATATGATATATAAAATATTTGTTCAATTAACTTAACTAAGAGATGAAACGAAAACTGATGATATAAGTGACATGAGGCACTTTATTTTTTCCACCTGCCACAGGTAAGAAATAACTGTTAATGACAGATGAACACACATCCTTTTGCTCCAATAAATACATTGTGACGAGCAGTAACACTGAGGTGAGCCCCTTCTGCCTCAAAATAAAAACAACAAGAACAGACATATGCAAAGAAGATACATGGAGGTCTCACCTATATGTATTGTACTACCCGATAGAGAACAGGAATATTGTATAAACATAAAATAAGCAATTAATGATTAATTAATATTAATAATTTATCAAAAAGCTGTGTTTATGTACAAAGTAATTAATAACATGTGTCCCATGTACCTGTTTCATCCAGTCAGTCAAATCACCACACGAACCCTAAGATTAATAATAAAAAACAATCTGTTTGTCCCCAAACCAAAATCCAAGTATATGACTCAAAGTCTGAGATATACAGGAGCGAAACTCTTCAATAAACTCCCTGCTCATATCAAAAACTCACAATCATTAAACTGTTTTAAATAAAAAATGTTACATTTTCTGCACAGAAAAACTGATAACTTGGGAGCTCTCCTTTAATAATTCCCCCTTTTAATGTAATATTTTGTATTGACCGTATATTCTTTTTTGGTTTTCTTTTGTTTATCTGTTTGTAGTTTTGTTGTTTCTCTTCAATTGTTTGTTCAAATGCCTTCCTTAAATAGTTCTGCCTTTTAACCAATGTAATATTTTGCATTGACTGTACATTGACTTTTGGTTTTGCTTTCTTTAACTGTTTGTAGTTTTGTTGGGGTTTTTTTTTTTCTCCTCTATTATTTGTTCAAATGTTTTTGTTATGACTGTTCATTATACCCATTGTAATGTTTTTATGTAAATTTTCTCTGAGGGCTTTGTTGAAGAACATTTTTTGAAAAACTGACTGAGTTTATATATTGTATCCACCCTTGTTAAATAAAGTTGAAAAACTGACTGAGTTTATATATTGTATCCACCCTTGTTAAATAAAGTTACATATATACATGTATATATTAACTGACATAGTATAGAGTACCTCTAAAGTTCATTCTATCAGCTCCTCTTTTCGCAGACTTAATGACAAGGTCGTCAGGAGCTCCAGGAAGGTCGAGGACATCTGAAAACATCTGAATGGCTTCGTCTAACAACGTATTACTTTTCTGTTTGTTGGCTAATTTATCCAGTGTTTCCGCTTTCCCATAGAGAGCTCGAGGACTGTCTGGGTGACGTTTCAAAATGGAGTCAAATTTCTCTTTGGCCTTTTCTATTTGACCCTACAATCAGATGGAAATGTACATGCGATTTCGTAATTAAGTAGTCAGTGTCGTCAAATAGCCATGATTAAATTTCCATTCTTTTTATTAACTGAAATGATACAGAGTTATAGATTTGTTTGTTTGAATGGGGTTCAATATCCTTCATAAAGGCATTTGACGATGGATTGTCCACTTCACCATTTATGGTGGAAAAACTGAGAGGAAACTTTGCAAAACCCACCCCAGCGATTGCCTGAACCACATTGTGGTATATGCATTATGGTCAACATATGGATTTCATCACCTGAACAGTAAATGGAAGTTGGGCTAGTAGGTGCACAAGCTACCACTTAGCCATGATCATGGGCTCGCAGTGTAAAAGAAGGGTTAGTTTAATTCCAAGTTAATCTGTGACCATTTTGTTTGAAGGAATAAGGTGAAATGCTATCCTATTTTTTGTTACAGTTTGAAGAAGCTACAGTACGTGTACAAGCATAGTTTGACTACAGACCCGTCCACCTGATATTTGAAAAGAGAAGATTTCTAAAAATAGTTAAAAGGATACACAGCAATTCTAAATTTTAGCAGGGGAAAGATAGAAAATAGAAAATTTGGAAAGGCAAAAATTGTCAGAATAGGAATTTGTGACAGGCAGATTTCCAATCCTACCTAGGACATGGAGTACATTTGTTTGATTGGTGTTTAACGTCGTACTCAAGGGTATTTCACTTATATGACGACGTGCCAGCCCAATGGGTGAACAAAACCCCCTCAACACCACTGGCAACAACAAAGACAGGACGGGACAAAGACAAGACGACAATACCAGGATGCAATACAGACACCACAAACAGAATGGCTTCCTGTTGCTCTGAGAGCACCAGGGTAACATAAAGCTCTCTCCAACCGCCCCGCCACGGAGTAAAAGTTTATAGTTTTCCAGTGAATTTGTTCTCAAATTATCAAGTTCACAACACATAGGTGTGAATATTGCAAAATTATACAACGGTAGTCATATTGTTGTAAGGGATTTGTTGAAATGTTTGTTTGTTTGTTTGATAAGGGTTTAATGTCATACTCAAGGGTGTTTCACTTGTATAAGGACGTGCCAGCCCAATGGGTGAAGGAAACCACCCTTGACACCACTAGCAACAAACAGAGACAAGACAGTGAAAAATACAGGACAACAACAGAGGGCAATACAGACACCACAAACAGATCAGTTTCTTGTTCCCCTTTAAATGTGAGAGCACCAGGACAACATGAAGCTCCCTCCAACCACCCGTTTGGTGAAATGCAATACTGTTGATTGTCTTAATAAGAGGAGGCCATATTTCATGTTTCTAGTTAATATGTGAATTTGCTCTCAACTCATGATAATCACACACATTTGTGATAAATGGACAGAGAGAAACAAAGGACAGATGGACTGCGACTAGCATTTCTAAGCCCCCCCCCCCCCGTACTACTAAAGTTAGTGTGGACAATAATTTCATTTGTGACAGACAGACAGACGGAAACACAGAAGATTTCATTGCAATAGTGTTTTTTATGGCCAATGGAAAAACAGTGACCGTATATAAACTCTACAGTGTGGAGTTCATATACGGTCACTGTTTTTCCATTATATGCAACATCTAATGGCCTGACAAGAAAATATCTCCAAAAGTTAAATAAGATGTGATTTTAATTCGATAGATTAAGACTGTACCTTGTCTCTTAAGTTATCCGCCTCATCAAGTTCTATCCTGATCTTATTGTCGGCAGAATTTGTAATTGAAGTTTTGTCGTATGCCACAGGTTTATCAGCTTTAGAAGTTGTGGTTGTCTTCTGTTTCTCTTTAGACTTCTCATGTGTTTTTTCTTTAACGTGGTCATTGTCAAAGCCAGGAATTCCATACTGCACCATTGTTTTTTCTGAAAGTTAAGGTGTTTCTTTGTTTTATTGCAGTTTAACATCACACTCAAGGGTATTTAGTTGATGATGAGGTTTCATTACCAATAATTGGTAGATAACCAAGAAAAAAACCACACCAAACGACTTTAGCAGTTAAACTTATCATTAATATTTTAAAATTGAAAGTACAAAAATACACATGTTTGATTAAAAGTTTGATGAATTAAATGATTAGTTGATTGATGAAAACTTTGGGTCAGCACAATAACATTGGTGTACTTTATATTTGTCAAGTTCAGTTTGAATAAAGCAAGGTAAAAAATTCCCAACTTTTTCATCATAAAACCATCAAGTATTATTACAATTCAAATTTTTTAAATCGATCAAATTGACTAGATATCATTTTATGCTGATTTATTATTTTTGGGGTAAAATATGAAATGAACTTACGTATCACAGATCGAGCATTATCGTTGAGGTAATAAGCCCCTATAAAGGCACATGTTGTCAAGGTAACGATGAATAAACATACTTTAGTAAAGGATATACTATTTTGTTCTGCTTGTGTATTCCTGCTTTTGTTCTTGTAAGAGGAATTGGTCCCATTGCTTTCTTCAGATTTGGCCCCTGTAAATAATAATAATAAAAACCCAATAAATATAATTAAAAAAATACAAGCTATTTGCTCTATGTACATGTATGTTTTTTACATCTTTTAAACAGATTTATGCAGATTAAGAGAGAATTATGTTAGTGACTGCTGAGTTTATTGCATGGCTTCAAAACATAAAGTCTACTGCCTTCAGCCAGAGGTCTATAGATTTGTGAACCAAACTAACATGAATATAAAATTCAAATGTATATTATTTTCCCATGCAAAAATATCTTTGATTTTTTAGTGGGGGAGGGGGGCTGGGGCGGGGCAATTTATGTAGGAATTCAGGATTTTTAGGCCTAAAATCATTTACTTAGCATGGCCCCTTCCAATAGGAGGGGTTTAGACTAAGGAAACCCGCTACATGTTAAAGCAAAGGCAAATGATAAAAAAATAAGAACCCCACAACTATATGTACCTATGTACCATTACCCATACACATGTTTTTAATAAGGCAGAGAACAAAAAATGGAGTCATTAGCCATGAGATGTTTAATGAAAACATAAGTAGTCCATTCAGCACTTGTAAAGGATATTAGCCAATTTATGTGAAAGGGAAAAACTATATATGAAAGAGAAAAGTACAACTCTTTGTTGGCAGTCAGTCATTATTCTTAAATATTTATAAATGTGGTGAATATTAAAACTGAGACAGCCGCAGCAGTGTTTTGACCTCTTGTTAATCATCTCGTACTAGTTTAAGTAAAGGGAAGAGCATTTTTTTTAGTTACTATTTTAATCTATGTTAGTTGTACATGTACATCGACACACAGCGAAGAGAACCCCAAAAATTAAAAACACATTCAGCATCCTAGTTACACCTATGATCCCTTGTTAACAAAAGTTCCCGTAAGCGAAAGGGGTCAAAGTTATTTTAAAATTTGTTGGTTAGTCAATAGACTTCTGTGCATTATGATATAGTATAACATATATTATAAGATATTATGTTTATAACAGGTATATCACAAGCATCTGTTACAGTGTTAGCGATGGATTATAGCAATGTCTCTATCAGCTCATTATTCTTTGTTTAATCCGCTGTGGAGTAAAGTATATTTTCTTTCTCTTTATGTGGATTTATATTTCTAAAAATTAATTTCCCTGGCACCGTGATGTTGATTCATTAAAACCGATGAACATAAATATGATGTAGCAAATAAACTACTCAGCATAGGTGCAATATACAGCAATCCAAAAATTAAAGAAATATAAATTAACCACTGTATATCTACTCCAAGAATAAGAATGCTGAACCAGATTTTCCGAAACAAAAACACAATTTTGTAACATATTTCTCTGCTACGATTGGGTGCTAGACCTGTAAGAAATATATGTGTAAAAAAACTGTTGTTTAGGAGTATTTTATTATGATTTTGTGGCTTTTTTGGTGTTATAGCATTGTACAGAATGTTAACTTTTATGTGTATTTTAATGACCTATTGTTGTATTTTTAAAAAAGTATGTGTACAAAATACTACAGTACAGA
Organism: Mopalia muscosa; assembly: GCA_031763545.1. Lineage (NCBI taxonomy): Eukaryota > Metazoa > Mollusca > Polyplacophora > Chitonida > Mopaliidae > Mopalia > Mopalia muscosa. The sequence goes on along the minus strand of JARFOD010146181.1, from coordinate 1,120 downwards.
ATACACCTGGTAGGCAAGGTTAGGGGTGCGTTCAAGTAGATATTTTCACGTAATTGTCATAACCTTAAAATGTGATTGATTTGTGTTTTATGACATGCTTAATTGATATGACTGAGGTGTATTCCAATCATTATTCACAATGAAGTCCAAAAATCTGAAGTGATTTTGCTTTAGTAATTTGGTTGCCAAGGGTAACAAGGAAATGCCATAGAGCACGCTGTCATATTGTAGCTTCTGTCAACACTAACAGGAAATAAAAAACCTAGCTTCTAAAAAGATACAGCTGTAACAGGTCTTGAAATATTCTTCTAAGATTTAAAAGTGTAATAGACAGATCTTTATACCTTAAATAAAATAAAAACTACTTATTTAAATCAGTGCACAAAAGATAAATTCATAAAGGTAAAATAAAGACAAAAAATCAATTTATTAAACCTAATAAATGATTTACCATAACTTTACTTTTGATCAAAACTGTTGTTGATAAGATACATCTACTGTAACATACATGTGCACAAAGAATATTTTTAATGTTTATATCAAATAAAGAAAAGAAATTTGTTGCCATGGAAACACAACAAAAAGCGAATACTTGTCTGATAACAGTGTGGTTGCTATGGTAACATGCACAATGCCCCTACTGTGGACACAAAATTAATTATAATTTTAGCATTTTGTAGCTGTAAAGAATTAACAGCTCTGCCAAATAAAACAAGAAATATTCTGGAGTGAATTTATTCAAGGAATTATAAAAACAAAATCTTATTATTGCTCGGTTATCTTTCCTCTCGTACTCTGCATTCCAATGAAGTTACTAACAATGTGCCAATAGTTAATTATAATCACCATTAATCGTGTAAAGTCAAGCATGAATAGATTATGAACAGATTATGATCTCTATGTGGAGAATAACTCGACACCCATAACAGATACATCATACATGAACATGGTCAACTTGTAGATGTATAAATGTAGGCTAAACCATCTCAAATTTTGAATAATTTTTGTGTCTTTTAGAAAGTGAAGATTAACAATATTTTCGTTATTTTGGAATAACACTTTCTTAGTTTGAACAGATTCTAGTTCAGAAAATTTTGTAGGTTGAAACCCGTCCGGGAAT
>JARFOD010146170.1:0-12789 GCA_031763545.1 Mopalia muscosa | reverse complement strand
ACCTCCAGAAAAATTGTCCGAGAGAACACAACTTACGACATGGGTATCATCGATCAGTATACATTGTATCTATAAAGATTCAGAAAATTGCATCAAAACTGTAGGAAGAGTTGATTTCAGAGCGTATGAACCCACCATGCTCCTGTGCACTAAGTTATCAAGGGCTGTAACTCGTGTAAAATTCTCTGAGAGAATCGAAATTTCAATATGCGTAACACCAAATGGTATGGATTATGTCTATAGAGTTCCATTAACAATTGTAAAGGGAGTTGATTACAGAAGGTTCCGGGACGGACGGACAACGCCATGAAATAATCCCCCTTCGGCCTCTAGGCCGGCGGGGGATAAAAATGCCAAAACTGAGAGGGAATTGTTCCCCAGCAAAACCCCAAAATATTTTGCGGTTTCCCACTTAATTGGCCAATCAGCCACCGCCTTCTCCAACGATCAATATGTATGATGGTCTTAACCGTTGTTTTAGTTTTACATATCCGTAGATAAAAGAAATGATGGATTGGATCTCATGTTGTGTTTGATAATGACACCCGATGTAAAATACCCTTGAGTATGACGTTAAACACCAATCAAACAAACTGAGTGCGACATTCCCTATTTATTGTGTATATGTGTGATCGAGAGACAAACTTGTTCCTAAGATTATAAATATGAATAAACACTGAACTGCGAGGAACCACCACGGACTGCAGATGAGGACCATATATAAACTGAAAGCAAAGCAAGACACATATCATGAAAAACGTTTCCATATATTTATGCCGAGCCTTCTTCACAAATATAAAACTCAAAATCATCAATTAATTTTAGAATGTGCCCTGTAGACATAAACTACTAGACAGATAACGTTACGGCGGATCGGCGATGTCATGCAGATATCGAACAAAGACGTTTGCAAAATTTTGCAAAAACGGAACGAAAACATTATTGTTACCTACTCATAACGGCGCGATTCTGTCATTAAGTTGACCTCTACACATGGATACTCACCAGTCTATTTGCATCTCCTTTTATCCTTAAAATCACATACATTTCCAATATAACTAACGCGATAACGTATACGCTTCGTTTGCATTGTCCGTTATTATGGTAATCCGAACAAATTTTGCCAAGAAATCGGGATAAAAAAACTCTAGTCTGGCAAACTCTAACTACAGCTATCCTTTATCGCTTCAATTTGAAAGTAGACTTTCCCTAAAGAGTTGATGACGTGTACACAGATACCTGATGACACATTTCGCCAACAAACACACGTGTCTGTCACGAGATGCAAAAAATGGAGCCCTGGCAATACGGACTCTCAAACAGAAAGCATCGCGAAGCAAAAGACATAGTTATTGATGTGGTACCTGTTGACTTGCATTTACCATGTGAATTGAAAAATTAACAAAAGCAGGTCATGAAAAGACTTACATGTGGAAATCACACATTTGCTCTAATACCAACAAGTTTTGGAAAAAATAACTTTGGCATTTTACCTCTTGTACTTGACAAGGTAGGATCGTATATAGCTGAAAAACACTTATTGGCATATTATCTGATTCATATGCTATTTCGGTATTTTAAATAATAATGTACATTATTTCCTTCTACAAAAAGAATGTATACAGATATTTTACAAATTGAACATTAGATCTTTTTATGTAATTTTTTTTTCTCACTTTCAATCCTCATTGAAAAGAAGGCTATATTACATAATCCCATTTAAGTAACAATAAGTATCAATGATCAATAGTAGGATCATTAATAACCAAGATTATTTAAGTTTTTTTCATAAATTTTCAATGATCACAAACACTTCTATCCTGTAGTTATTTTTGGAAATATTTTTTGATAAAAAAAATCTTGCTTATAGTTGTGTATTCTTCAGGGTGCTTCCTGTTGCCAGGGTGCTTGTATGTATAGCTAGGGGGCAAAACAGTGTCTATCTGATGGTACTGTCTTGTACTTTCTTTTTGCCACTGGCATCATCACTGGTGGTTTTCTCAACTTATTTGGTTGACATGCTCTTGGGTGAGTGAAATGACTTTACAAATCTTTTAAATGTAGTTGCTTACTACAAATGCATTATCTCAACTACATATTGAATTTCAATATCTGTCAGATAAATGCTGGAAAAACACAATGTATGTGTTGTCATGTCGCCATTAAGAAGTCTGATGATGGGTATGTGTGAACGATTTTCACAGCAAAGTATTTCCTCTAACATCCTTAAACACAAAGAAATGACCTAAGATCAAATTGAAGGTATCCATGTTTCTTGATTTAAGTTAACCATGAATTATTCCAGATAGATGTATTATCAGGAGTTTGCAAAAATTCTTCAAAATAATGGCTTCAAATGTTTCAAAACTTAACAATCAAAGGACAAACAAATTACAGTAAGACAAAATGTTGTAGAATGTAATATCTGAAAGCTCTTTCAAGCTGCATTTAGATGTTATATCCAGACACCATTTTGGTGCTGGACACACATTTATCCAGACAATAAGTCGTGTCAATGACATGAAAATACATATGTTAAAAACCAAACGTCTAAATAAACAAGTTGATAATCGATTATACCTATGTTATTATGATCCGATGTTTATAATCTCAAATGGCTAATAATGGGTCATAGAATAAAAGAAAGATAATTTTACAACTATGTAAAGCAGAGAATAATACAAGAATAGAACTAGTACATAGGTAATATACATGTATATCGACACTCCTGTAAACTTAAAGAATGGGACTTTTAGTTTAGTATTTACCTCTCCAGAGACACTATTGGTGCGCCCAATGAAGAATTTCATTTGTAGCTTGGTGATCTGATCATCTGTGTTGTTGCAGTTAATAAGGCGCATTGTTTGACCACTTGTGGAGTGCCACAAATATTATTATACCCCTGTTGTTTACATCCTATGATGGACATACAGTTAAAAGCATGTGCATTGCATGCCGTTGTTAATTACATACAATATTACCTTACATTAATACATTTGTTGTCTTATTTGTTGGGTAAAATATCATTCAAAATATAAATACAGGTATAACACATTACTTCATAGGATACATTGGAAATTATCACATTACCTAAAACCAATGGATAAGTTCAGAAATAAGTTTATGAAGATATTTTAATCTCTAATTGCTTTGGGTAACCTTCAAAGATATACTTATCCGATTATAATCAAATATAATTTATTGTAATTAAAGTTAATCTTATAGTACATATCATATTATTCAGATTTACCCATATGCTCAAACTCCCTTTTTTCCGCCTTTTTCTTTAGAGATGAACATTTCAGAGCATCTCATAAACGGATGCACATGTTAAGAACTATTTTCCCCAAATGCCCTTTCATGATATTACCTGTCACATCAACTGACTCTATCGCCAAAGATATTCTATATGCATTACATTTAGAAAGAGCAGATATAAAGATGATAGCAGTTTAACCATACATGTATAGCTTATGACTTCTTTCAATTCATTTATTCAAACATCGAGAACAACATTCATGTATGCAAAAAACAAATCTTCATTTATTTAAAAAGATTTACTTTTCAAGCCTAACATATATCTTACATTGCAAAGAGTTGAGAGGATCAACTGACCAAAATATGACGTGGCTTTACCAAATCATTACGGACAAAACCAACAGGAATTTCTCTCAAACCTACTTTTCGGAGAGGGATGATGAAAACTAATAACCAATGAATCGCAACATTTTTCGCAATGTTGATCAAATAAATAAGAAACTGTTTCACATCATACATGACAATCAATCAGGTTTCTAAGCTATATATATTTGTCGTTGATGACGAAGCTTGGTGACTACATTTGGGTAGACTATAACAGATCCACAAAAGAGACTAGACTTGAACTGTACAATGGAATGATTGATTGATTGGCGTTTAACGCCACATTCAGGGTATTTCAGCTACGCAGTGGCGCGAACATGTTGTCAAAACTGTTTTATCCGACGCTCTTTACACAAAGGCAAATTTCTATCAGACTGCACCCGTAGCAGTAAATATCAAAAATAGAAACAAATCGACTGAGCTCATTATATGCACAATTTAATGTTGTTAACGTTTTTTTTTTTTTTTTTTTTCATTGTGTATTTTGAAGTACAGACCCTGAAAAACAGAAATCAATACTTTGTAGAGTTATCGATACGTCAATGAAAGTCATAGCAGCTACATAATCAATTGGTATGGGTATATACATACTGATGATGTGGAGTATGTCATTCATTGGGCGCTCTCAGCGTCTGTTTTAGAATATTGGCAGGTGATAGGAAGATCTGTCAGGGATGGGCAGCAAGGCACTGCTATTTTATATTCCCCACCAATGAGTCTGCATCCAAAACGAATCAGTCAGGAATTCACTGAACTGGTTAAATGTTTAGAAAAAAATCTAAATTGTTTTGAAAAGAGCAAGAAAATTATTTGATCGGGGTATGAGTCAAAATCTTGCACTAAAAGAATATATGCATGTTTAGTATGCAGAGGAGTTCGACGAGGTACCCAAAGACATTTCACTTACAGGATGAGTTATTTCATTTCTTGCACCAACCTATTTTTATATATTATGGAAAGCTTAGAAAAACCCCCTCAGTTGGACTGGAATCTGTAAGCAGGGCCTCGTTTCACAAAGCGATCTTAATTAAGAACGATCTTTAGACTCACGCAATAAGACAATAAGACAAACGTTAAGACACGCTTACGTGCGTTTCACAAAGCGATCTCAGCATGATCTTAAGGCTTGTGTAAAAACAGTGAGCGTAACGCCCATCTTAGCACTCTTTAGTTTTCGGAGGTCGGAAAGTTGCATAGTTACGCGAGGAACTCTTTTGTGTTTGAAATAAATAAGGTCGTTTTGACACTAGGTGCTAGCAGACGACAGTATTGTAAACGAAATGGCAACCGAAGTGAAGAGAATGCGAGTGGCCAACTTCACGGAGTCGGAGGTGCGGCAGCTGCTGGGCAGGGAAGTGTGGGAGAACAGTGAGGTGCTGTTTTTCAAATTTAGCAGCACCGTTAACCTTAGTAGAAAAAATCAAGTTTGGCAGGACATTACTAACAGATTGGCAGTCCTTTGAATAAGTACATGAAACATAAGCCTATGCTCGAAAATATATTTTAAAAATTATGTTACATTGTGTTTCAGCAATTTTTTATCTGCAGTTTCAGAAACAGCATGGATTACCGGTAAAAGTAAAACTGACTGATAACATATGAAAAAGAAAAAGAAGAAGAAAAAAAAAACAAAAAAAATACCCCAAACCAAACCACACACCATAATATTAACAGCAAAACACAATCAGATTTTACATGTATGTTCTGCATGAATGCATAAACATAAATTCATGACAAATTACATTTTCTCTTATATTATTTAGACTTAATTCGTCTTTTGGGGGAAACGAAAGAACTGTTAAACAAATAAAAAAGAAATGGGCTACCCCCACCTCCTCTTACAGACTTGGAAGAAAAGGTAATCAATTGATCATGTATAAATCGGTTGATATAAACTTAAAGTAGAAGCATTGGAGCTTTTATTTCTCATACATTCCATTAATTTATTCTTCAATTTCTCATTTGGAGAGGGTACATGGCCTTGGTTCAGTGGCCATAACGTGTCGGCCTACTGATCCTACTTACATCTATTGCTTCTTGGTTCAAGTCAATGAGTGATGGAAAGTGCTTTATATGAGTGAAATTCCCTTTAGTTTGGTGTTGAACTGAATCAAACAAGCAATCTAATCTCTGGATAAAAGTTAATAGTTTATTTTGTGGGGTATTTTTGTTGATATCTGTTCTAAATGAAGATCTTTCAAATGGGTTCTATCATACCGGATTCTTTGATGACAGGTATTGAGGGTGGAATAGACACTGATAATATTTCTGAGGCTGTTCCTATAATTGGTAAATTTTAAAATAGATTTTTTTGTTTGTTTGTTTTTTGTTTTGGTTAAAATAGATACTATGCTATTAACAACATTACCTTAACTGCCTTCAACTTCTGAAAAAGCTGCCACTCACTAACACTGACATTTTACATTCATTCAATGCCAAACTGTCATATTTTATTTTAATGGTTTCACATTTAAAGAAATTATTTTGTGATAACAATAATTTAGCAATAAGGCAACATAAGTTTTTTATTTTATTTGTTATCTATATACATGTGAAAGAAGCTTCCTGTTTAACATATTTCACTAAGTAAACTGTATACCTAAGCTTGCTGTTATAATTTTTTTTATCTTTTCCCATCTTTTTTTTTTAAGACATAAAAAGCGAACAATCAACAATGAGCAATGGCCGAGCCCACAATGGCTGCTATGCCAGAAGAATCGGAGAGCTGGTTAACCTCAGACTTAAGACAGTCCAGTTCTCCCATCAACAAAAAAGTCATAATTTCACAGGTAAATTTACATAGCTTTTATTAAAAATCCTTATCAGGGCGATCACATAATCCTCAAAGAGATGGCGTCGAAAATAATTCTCCTCAATATGCTAATTAATACAAAGTCCTTGATGCGGTAGATCCGGTAGTAATCTCCTCACAGAGATATTCAGGCTAGGTTCAAAATTCAATGAAGTACAAATGCTGTCCAATTATTTGATCAGTAACATACCTCTAGACTGGCTTGTGAATGGCCTTTGACTGATCCTCTATCATACAAACAATCTATCTTACATAGGGAGATGCAGAACTTTCCAGATTGAATTTTAGAATAACAACACAGAAAACCTAATTTTACCCAACCAAAATATTTCAAAGCAATAAGTTCTGGGCCAGAGAAACTACAAGAGAAAATGGAAGTAAACAAAGAGAGAAAAGTGGACCACTATAGCTTTCTAGAAAATTCAGTATAAAAACAAGTCATTGACCTGTGTTGACTGATTGCAATATTTACAACAGTCAACAATGTTTCTCTGTTTACCATAGACATATTAGTCTATTTATAGCCTAAGACTTCAAATCACATCTTGAAATTCACCGTGTAATATTCTATATTTAATTGAGCTCTATAATACAGTTTATTATTTAATAAACATGGATTATGACAAACATCTTGACCGCAATCATTCTCTGTATGTTTCGGGGATTTTTATGCTAAATCCTTTTCTATCCTTTAGGGAATACGGATTTCAAAGATATTTTAAAAGTCCGTTTCATTCCCCCTCTTCCTGTTAACATTGACACTCGTTTAATTCGCCTTGCTCTTGACAAACGATAACTTTACTTCAAGTGTAACTAATAACAAACTGTTATGCCAGGTGACGTGTCATTTACATCCACGAACACTGGAGATAAAACTGCTCCTTGTATTACTACTGCCAGACGTTCTGACTACTAATCAGTCAAACACAGGGCAATTACTACATGTAGTTTACGACACTGTTTTAACTATTTTGCCAGGAATGTTCATTTCGTACTAAACACTGTGCACAAGTGAAAAATACATTTCAGTAGATTTTCATAAAATCAGAAAATGCGTTAAATGGTGGTACTTACATAAATGAAAATTTTTTGCAATGGTTTATAGGACTTACAAGAGACATAAGCGTGTCCAACAAAGATCAGGCTGCGTGATTGCATTCTGGTAGCACTGGGCATTATAACTAGTTCACTGTGTTTCTGTATCCATCAGTAAAGCTAATGTCTGATTTGGAAGTTTGCAAGTAACATTAAAACGTTTTACTGCCGATTCACCTAGACACAAGGGAAATAAAAACAAGAATTTCTTGTTATATCTCCGTATGGCTCTTTGATGATCTTCCTGTCTATAATTAGTGGAAGACATTTTGGTTTATTTTCAGTTACGCTCAACTCAGATTGGAAGCTACCGAAATGTTCAAAAGTACCAATTTATTTAGACACGAGATAAAAATATTTATAGTCTTCCTTTTTATTACTGAATGATTGTCGTGGAATTCAGCCTGTCGAAGTGTATTGCTTGTGTAGGGATTTTGGATTTTCTCTGGCAAAGTCAACGACAGTTGTAAAGGATTAGACGTAGATAAATGTAATACCTATTCAAGTAAACCAATTAGCAGGCCACTTTTCTGGATCAACACTGGCGGAACCTTTACATTATGTGTAATAAATCTAATTCCCCCTCCCAACCACCCCAACCCATTAAATTCCCATCCTGTAAATATCCTGATAATTTCCCAACTTAACTTAATTAAAAGGGGAACACCCTTCTAGGGTTTTGGTCTGTTGCGGTATTGATTATTGCTAATTGTGTTAAATTATAACAAACAATTTTCTTTCAACTAAAAGATATTAAGCAAATAAAGATATTCACGCTAGGGGGCGCTAGTTTCTAAAATCGAAGTTGTGACGTAGTCATAGTGGATTGTCACCTGCGTCATGGTTTTTCTGACCATTGAAATGAAAAAACAAAGCCAACATGGCAACTGTGGAAAACTCGTTTTTAAACATGTTTTATCAGATGAAAATGAGATTTTATAATATATTTAAATGAAAAACATCCTACATTTGTTTTTTTATTTACATGTTTAATACTAAGCTAAAAATTCCTGGCCATTCTGTTGTGAACCTCTGTATCTCAGTTGGTTAGACGGCTGGCCTTGGGAGCCGTGCTATGCTTTTCTTCTGGGTATTACAAAACCCTCTGACTAAATACAGCTTTTAAGTTTACTGTGAATATAGTCAACTGGATTCAACATGTACCGAATTATCAGGAGAGTTACGGTAATTTCTTTACGGTTAATCATGTCTTTAGTTTATGTGTTGTAAACACTTGTTGATGAATCGATGGCTCAACATAAACTCACACAATAAACAGAAAAAGACCACAAAAGAGCCGTAAACTCCACTGCTTTTATCCTTTAAATTTGGTTGGCTTAAAATCACGTTAAACCTTAAGGCTTTGTACAATGAAGTCAAAATAAAATTTTATCGGTATTGGAAATTGGAAGTTGGTTTCGTATTATGGGGGCATAACGACCAATGAAAACACAAAACTTTTTGCTTATGGTGTTTCGGCGAAGACTGTTTATAACTCCTATGGCTTATATACATTAATCTGTTTTTGACAAAACTTGCACACCTATCTACCATGTCTAACCATTTTCTTTTTCATATTTATTTGTATTTAAACTATAGGACAAGTTTTCTGGGGCTCTCTCCTGGCCAAGTATTTTTTTTATTTCCACCACTAGGTTTTTGAGTTTATTTAATGGCGAATAAAAAATGAGTCAAAATGTTCCGAACTCCCATAAAGAATAGATAATATAAAAAAGTTAAAAAAATATATTTAAAAAAAAAGACTAAGGCTTATGTTTTTTTTTAAAAGGACTTCATTGTCACTTATACTATTGGACTGAACCCTGGTAGGCCCAATAATTCAATGTGTAAAAAGAAGAAGTTCATCAATGGAGCAATCTGTATTTCCGGCCACTTTAATTTCAGTCTCAATCCTCATTTGGATTAAAACATATATATACATCCGGAAATTCTGAACTGCGCTGTCATCGGATTCCAAACAAGAATCCCGGGGCCCCATTTCAAGACACTCTTTGTTCCCAGGGTCCTGTACGAAGTATTCAAGACAAATACAGAATAATGATGTGACATCACCAACAGATCAGCTTCATATTGCTTCTTATACTGCGTTCGGGACAGTCCTAATCGCCATTCGTTGGGTAACTATTGGTAACCATTGGTCGTAATGTCGACCACAAACTCCATTCACTCGATAGGCATCGAGTTGACGAGTGGTATTTTCCACTCGTAGTAGCACTCAAATGGAATTTACAGGTCGTGAAATCGTGTTTACGATTCGTATCAGTTCCCTCGAATGTTTTTCATTGTAAGTATACAAGTAATAAATACAGGACGAATGGTGAGAACGAGGAGTCTCGAACGCAGCATTATTTCCGATAGCACTAGGGCAACAGGAAACTCCCTCCCTCTCAACCCACCACGGGAGGATTCGGAAAGATCTTCTTGCTGTCCCCGATTAATCAAACAATATAGCTGGATTCACAAAGGAAAAGGCTATGAGAAATCCACGAAGTTGTTGAGATGCTCCTCATTATCGCCGTACTGTCTTACTTAAGGGTTCCGGTGTAAGTCCGCAATTAACAACACACGTGTGTTACAAATGTTGCTTTGAGGATTAATGAAACAAGTCAAGTATAACAGGAGTACTAGATTCATCACAAGTAAACATGTAGATCGTAATTATATCCACCAGCTACTTAAACTGTTTGATGTTTGCCGTCAATTTCGATTTTTGCTCAGGGTCTCAGATGTTTAACGGACCTTTTTTTCTTCCAATGTAGACCATACATATTTCTTGTACAAGCCCCTGGAAATGAGTACATACCTAATTACTCCTCTGTATCAAGTACCTCTCCTTTCCTCAGCGAACATATTCATTGGGGGTATTCTATTTCTTTGAAATACCCAATTTTTTTTAACCTGTGCCGCACATCTTGTGTTTTGTTGTTGTAGTTGTTGTTTGTTTTATTTTTTTTACAACTTAATCACATATTTTCTATAACGTGCAAATTGTCGTATGTCTTCTCTCGAGAAGTTTGAAAGTTAGACATGAGTAAAAAAATATCGTATCATAAAGAGACAGTTACAGTCTTTTCAACAGCTTGAAGACAAAGCTGATTTGAAGTGGACTCGCATTTATGTTCAATAATTATCTGTTATATGCAAATCCTATTTTTGTAGCCTCTGATAAAATAATGCCCGTTCCTTGAGGGTGGCCAGAACAGGGTTCGCTTATAACCACACAATAAAACTCCTCTTGACTAAGGGTTATTACATTCGTATGACGATGTGCCAGTCCAATGGGTGTAGCAAACCACCATCGACTCGACTAGCATAGATACTGATATTTATATCAGATATAGGCCTACATAAATATATATCTGGCGATTAGGTGCCTTACTATGAAGGTAGTGGGTTCGATTCTCGGCCGGATTTCAACCTGAAAATTTTTCTGAACTGGAATCTGTTCAAGCTAAGCAGGTGCCATCCCCAAATAACGCAAATACTAGCATAGATATTGTCTGAACCGTCCCAAATGACACGGCTTAATTGGTTTCCTTCTTAATGAACCCTTACTGCCCACCTCCGGAAAAAAACATCCCCTTTTGTCAGCGGATCAGAATTAAACAATTTGTATATAAATATTATATAAATATGCGCTGATTGGTTAGCATATCTTTGTTTGGCTTCTTGTAATTCTCCAGTCCTGTCATTCTTTATCGTCCATGAGATTAAAGCGGGCCTCCTTTACTCTGATATATCGGAGTGCATCCAGAATAATATTAATGATAAAACCGCATGTACTAGTGAAGTGGAAATGATTACTATCGTTAATATCGCTCTAAACCTTTAATGTAATTTTAATGTTCATTTCAAACTAACTGAATTAATATAGTCCGATGTGGCTCTTTTTTTAAAAATCCAACTGTGATAAACAATAAAGAATTGTTTATTTATGGCGTTATACAATTTTTGCAACTAGAAAGCAGGGATCAAATTGAGCCAAGTTACTATATATACAAAGGCTTTATTATGTGCATTGGTGCTATACATAATTAAACTTAATTGCTAACAAGGGGACGCTTCAATCAGATGTATCTGTTTGTCAGGCTGAGCGTTGTTAATAAGTGCAGACAGAACACAACAGTTGTCCCTATGTCTCACAAAGCAATATACCAGGAACAAAAACTCCAATATTCCCATATGATTCCAACATAGTGATCGGTTTTAAATGTTGATGATACGCTTTTCGCAGTCTTTTGCATAAATAAATCCAAATACGGCCTTGGGGAATTATATTACAGCAGCGCATCGCTTCACATCCGTTGTCGAGTTGCACCACAGTGATTTTAATTATGTAACACACAGCCGTTGCATCCTTGCACCTTTCGTATTTGCTAAAACAGATTTTTTTTTAAGGTATGAATTCGATTATGCGATATTTTAATTGAGGTAATATGATATTTTCTATGTTTTATCATATAATTAAAAGGTTAATATTTTTTAAATATATTTCAACGTAAAGAGGCTGTCTGTAAAATTGCTTCCTGTTGACGTGTTCTCGATGATGAATAACAACACGAGCCCACCTGGTGCGGAGTCTGTTTTTAGTTTTATTATCCTGTCTCCTAACTGGTTTTCTGTCTTTCCATTTTATGTTTTTTCTGCTTCCTTTTCTTCTTCTACGTCTACTTCTTCTATTTTGTCTTCATTTTCTTCTTCTTCCGCTACTGCTTCTATTTCTACTTTTTCTTTTTCGTCTGCTTCTTCTTCTTCTTCATCTACTTCTTCTTTCTTGTCAATTACGTAAAGGGTTGTTTATTTCGCCTATTGGGCTGAGACACGCCCTCATTTGACTAAACCTACATTAACCAGACTTACGTCATACATAAACTACCACCCAAACAATAAAGGAATAGAGTCACATTCACGTTCAAAAACAAAGCGCAGTGTAGTTATAATTTTGATCTATAACGGCAACAGAAATCAGAATAAAAAAAAACTGGTCGAAGTTTAATTGGCCGCATTGGCTATATGTAGCTGACGTCCCTGTACTGCTATCTCTCAGTCCCATATAAACATCATTAAGCTATCAGGCTGATCAGCTAGTTTTTAATCAATACGCTCACTTGTTAATCGGCAGCCATGAAATCTGCCCGGCTCGTCTGGATTCTCAGACCACTTCTGGTTAATTGACTGGGTCTGGAGTAACATGCTATAGGTGAGAGAGACCTGCATAC
>JARFOD010146137.1:0-12791 GCA_031763545.1 Mopalia muscosa | reverse complement strand
TGGAGTAGCTAACCTTCGGACCAGTAAACTATCAGATTAGTTGAACTTTGGAAAAACGAACATTTGGACCAATAAGCCTGCTTCTATTTGGTCTCCGGTCAGGTGAGTCCACGGAAAAGATGAATGAAACGATTCAGCACTGGATGAGTCTATTGCTATTATTGTCCAGTAGAACTGTCAGGTTATAAGGAGTTTTCTAAGGAAATATTTTCGACTTGTTTAGGGCAGGTTAGGAGGAGGCTCTTTGATTGCTCAAGTTTACCAACCAACCGTTGTGGTTTTGGTAGCCTTGTGGCCCTGTGGAATAGCAAACCATCGAATCAGAACGCCTTAATTCTGACTGCTAGACCTTTGGGGGGGAACTGAAGGCCTTTGAAATAGAGAATCTGCGGACCAGTGGACTTTCGAACTCAGATTAATTGTCTTTTGGAATAGCAAGCCTTAGGACCAATACACAGTAAGTATGTTCTGAACCCAAAGCAGAAAGAAACTGTGAGTTCGCTAGGCTGTACTGAATTTGTTTATCAAAATATCGGTGTATCTGAAAAAGTGCATGTCTTAGTAATGGTGATTATCGTTTAATGTTGACCAAGCTGATGCGCGCAGCACATTGAGGGTTTTCGAGCATTCTATTATGTAATAACTTATGCCAAGACAAGCATATTTCCTAATCAAAATAGAATTCGAAGAACGTATAGGTCTATAGGTTTAAAATTTCCAAATAGTATTTCCAAATTTGTACGCCGACTGCAACTTTGATGGTTGATATTATCACTGCATAAAATAAGGCCAAGCCTTCTTCACACACAAAGGACCTAATTGGTTTCAAAACGGTTTGTTTGTTTGTATTTAATGTCATACCCAAGAGTATTTCACTTACATGACCAACGATTGATCATGACACAGTTCCCCCCGTGCTTAAATACGGTTGAAAACCATGAAAAGCCTCTTCGAAACCACCTTGATTTTACCAGGGCATTGCATCGTGTGACTCAATCCCATACGTGACACCCGCGACGGTTTGTTTGTTTATTTGTTTGTTTGATTGGGGGTTAACGTCGTGCTCAAGGGTATCTCACTTATATGACGGCGGATTGTCCACCCCACACCGTCCCTTGACTACAATGAAAAACTGGGAGCAAACCTCGTAAAAACTACACCCGCTGTTGCCGTAGCCACAACGTCAAGACACTCATTTAGGCATACATTAGGGTTGACAGAAGGACTCGATCCTGTAAACAGTACCGGGTCTCATCTGGCCCCGTAGTGAGCGTTACCTCGAATTTTAATAAGCGGTCACGCTAATGCTGCGTTTAGGACAGTGCAAATCACCACTCGTTGGGTACGGTAACTATGGGTCGATTCACTCGATGAGCATCGAGTTGACGAATGGTATTTTCCACTCGTAGTTACTAGTAGCACTCGAAGGAATTTACAGGTCGTGGAATCGTGTTTACGACTCGTAGCAGTGCTCTCGAATACTTTTCGTTGTAAGTAGCCTACGAGTAATAAATACAACACGTGTGGTATCAACGAGGAGTCCCGAACGCAGCATAACCACCATAAGCCACGGCCACTTCCACACAGAGTAGCTACCAATATGTTATTATATCTCTTCATACCGTATTGTTTTTAACTGATATCAGAAGTCTACTTGATAGACTTCTGCTGATATATATAGACCCTACAATGAAATTTATAGTCTGTTAATATACATGTAGATTTTTTCCTATTACATTATGTTATAGTATATATAGATTAAAACCGTATCTAATTGAAAGTAAAAGTGGATAACGTCGACATTTAAATTTTTTTTTTATATAAAAGTAGGCATATAATTACCAAAACAAATAGAATCGAAAATGAAGTAGGCCTAGTGGTAGTAAATGCTATGACGAAAAGCCATAATTTATATTCACTGGTGCCTCTTTGCCATACTGTGCTGTACCGGTATAAAGAAAGCTATTTTTAAAAAATAAATAAATAAAAAATTTAATTTCCCCTTTAGTTTATATAACTTCGCCATTTTCATCATCGTCGGATGAGACCGGTCATACTGAACAAATTTAAACAATTAGCCGACCTATCCCTATCTTAGGTAATGCGAGAGACTTTGATCATAGAGCCAGATGTTTTGTTGCACAGGATTACTTAACAGCGCTGTTAATTGAATCTACAAGTGAAAATCATCAATTACAAGTCTACGTCGTCTGTAATAAATACTGCATCATTCATCGCATGCGGCCACATTCGGTCCATTTATATTTATTATCATTTTCAAGTATTTACACAGACTGACACATATCAGTTTTATTGGCGTATATTTTATTGGATTTGGACGGGAACGCTGGCAATCGAATCCTTGTTTATGACATTCTTCAACAACGCGATATGGCCACAAAATATTTAGGAGGTCATATTATCGGCGAGATAGAAGTCTGCCTTTTATCGATCAGAACTCTCCTCATTCATTCTCCTATTTGCCAAGATTAAGAATATTAGAATGTACTTCCCTCAAAACCGCTAAAAGCTAATATGTATTGTCTGCTAGAATTATACTTTATATCGAGGCTATGTCGTTTCAAGCAATATTCTGACCAATGGTTACGCTTATTGGTTAACTTAGACCAATCAAAGTGGAGTATAGCATTTACTCACTGACTAATCAAGAGGGAGAATTTAGAACGATGAACAGGGTGAGAAGGACATCAATGTATGTGGAATGTCCGCTAGGTGGCGAGCAGGAAGCACATGTTCTGTTGTGGCGCTCACAACGAAGACAGATCGAACTTGTAGCTGTCAAGCCTTAGATCTGTTCAACACAAGAAAGTGGCAAGAACAGAAAAAAGGCAAGAACAACTGTCGCGTTTGTAGCCGTGGGCTTGGATATAATAAGAGGAAAGGCTGCACGAAAAAAGAAGAAAGGAATGAAAGAAAAAAGAAGCGTCTTAGTGTTTTGTTAAGTTTTCTTTACGCGTCAATAGGAGAAATTTCACGTCGGCAGTCATTCAAAATTCATTGATCTATCGTACATCAGTGGCATTCCTAAACAAAGAAGGGATCGTTTACGCACAATTCTGCTGATAATTATTCTCAATTTGTCTGAGTATTAAGGCCACAATTTTAAGGGTGCTCCGAAGACATTGGATAAAATATGCAATTATTCTGCTTTAATAATCAGAATTTCTCGTTTTTCTGAGACATTTGCGTGCGTATATCAATTAGTGTGTATCAACTCTACACCCATTTGGTTTTCGCCAGGCAGCATTTGGATTGTCAGAGTATATAAGCAGAACAGCGGCTATAACTAAAGGGAATCCTTTGTGAATTGCCTGGCAAAATTGGATAGAACTCTTAGGGGAGTTGACGAACAAACTGAATTCTAGACCAGGCGTATCTACTGTGTTGGTAACTGAGAAATTATGGCTACACGACCTGGAGGCTGCCTCTTTGAAATGGGGTAAGTGCACAAAGTGAAGATTGGTGTTCATATATAGGGCTTAATGGGAGTTTTGGCTCCCATAAAGCTGATTGTATTTTTGTGATGTCTGTGACCCTCTATGGCTCTAATTAACACTGTATAATTATAATCCAATTAACTACAATGTAACATGTAAAACAATATAATGCGAAGGTCACATATACAGTAATTAAATAAGTATGCTTTATATAGACCACAAAAAGTAACAGGGAGAAGTTAATGGCAACTGACAAATATATTACAGGTCATTGTTCCATTATAACATTTCCACGTAGTCAGCCTTTTGATTTTCATCTAAATAAGATTTAGTTGAAATACTGCTAAATGTGTCATAAAACACTGATCAATCAATCAGTCAATCAATCAATCCATCAATCCATCAGTCAATCAATAGAGACCAGACATGACAGACAGCAACCTTGATTTGACTATACCAGCTACCACTATACTTTGTAATTTTGCGTACCCTGTAATGGGTATGGCCTCAAAAGGGTAGGCTTACTCAGATTTTTTATAAGCTTATAAGCCGAGTATGAGTATGTCTAGGTAAATGTTTCTGTGTAGTGTTTTAACATTATAATATATGAATGATTTTAACACAAATGTTCCAGTCCAAAATTAAATAATGGAAAATAGCATGCCCTCAATATTTTGGTACACATTTCTTTATTATTTAGGGAAAAAAAAATCTTGTGGGGTGCAGTATTCATTGTATTAACTGTCTGTACTGATAAAGTTTAATTGTGAATTCAGGCCTGTAAGCTTAATGTTAGTTGCCCAGTTCACAACATGCTGGAGGTAGGAAAACTGTGAAAATTGGAAACCCTGTTATTTGAAAAATGATGGAAAATGACCATGTTTGACACCATATTTTTGAATTCTGGCTAAACCCCTGGTCATTGTGGATGGTTTACATGTCCATTGTATATAAAATGAAACATCCTTAAATGAGATGCAGAAGCTTTAAGCCATATGTTTACAGGGTTTGGATATGGTCAAATATTTTAAATGGTTATTTAAAATTAAGCAGTGAATTTGCTTATTTAGTATTATTTAACATAAAAAGTCACCCCCTGTTAATATCAGATTTGGATAGGATATATTATCCCCAATCACCTAATTCAGTATTTTATCAATCATGTTTCTCAGTGTGTACTGCAGTCTTGTCAGTCAGTAACTACATGCATGTATTGGTAGGCCTAGGCCGGCCTTGAGGTACCGGTTTCCATGTTTGTCATTTTGTACAATTATAAGCTTGTAAAAGTCATTGTCTTTAACATACACATATTCATCGGTTAATCCCTGTATCTCTGAAATACTTATTTGTAGGCTGATTTATTCATAACCCATGCCAAATATCTCGTTAGCTACATTTTGAACAATATTTTATACACCATTTAATGGTCATTACCTTCTCTGGAGATGTCTGTAGGCTACCCATAACACAACTCGTGATTAAGGTTTATTAAGAAACTAGTCTCTGGGAGTTATCTAGAACATAAGAGGATTCATCTATTTTAATTAATCTAGACCCCTGTGACAGTGTGATTGCTTTTAGAAATATAAGCTTAACTATTAGCAAATTTCATATAAGTCATATAGATTGATGTTTGTTGATGGCTGTCGCATGTTGCTCTCATGTTTCTCTCAGTGCTTTCTTATGGGTAGTCCAAGACAATAGTTTTTTGAGTTATTCTCTGTCGGCGGGCATTATCAATAAAAAACGTCAGGGCCACTTGGACTAAGTACACATAAGGGGCAGCATAAAGCTGATGTGTTTGTCATGCTGATGTCTTTTTGTCGGGTGTTTGGTAAACACATTTACCAAACCAGTTTCCTTATTTTACAGATTTTACAGGTTTGCGAAGTGTTTCTTAGAAGCTTCTCATAATCTAGTCTTGGTGCCAGACAAAAAAATATGGGGTCCAAATAGACATTTTTCAAATTTAACTGGGTGTTCAATTTTAACAGTTTCCGATCTCCTGCATGTTAATGATTTCTTAAAGTCAGACAGTTGTTAACTTCAGGGTGTCCATTTGGACGATGGATGTGTGTCTGCCTAACCCTTGTTGCCAGGTCTAATTCTTTTTCAAATTTAGAAATGAATAAATTTGTCCATTTTCATCATGCAGTTCTCTGAAATAAGTTTTTTTTTGTGAGCCGTGTGAAATTAGAAGGTTAGCCTTGTTAAGGTTATTAAATTTGATAGTTCACTTGTTTGGCATTATTTCATTTTCATTTGTAGTTATTTTTTATCTGTATAAATCATATATGCTATATAATATATATGGTTGCAAACTTGCAATACCTCCTTTCAAAATACATGTATATGTACAAAATGGTGACTTTCTTGTAATTGAACCCTGTTAGATAGAAAATACTTTTTGCTAACTATCTACTTTGTAAAAGTTATAGATTGACCATTCATAACCAACACTGCTTGTGAGCAGGGGCTTAGCCAGAAATCTAAACTAGGGTGTCCAAAATGGTCATTTTGTTTCACTTTTTAAAGTAACTGGGTGTCCAATTTTGACAGTTTTCCTATCTCCACCATGTTAAAATTTCTTAAAACAGGGTGTCCAAATAAGGCAATTGTTCACTTCAGGGTGTCCACATGGACGGGTGGACGGGTGTCTGCCTAAGCCCCTGCTTGTGAGTTGGGGTAATCAGGCCTGTGCTGTAATCAGTCCTTTAAAATTTTGTGAGATAACCTAACAATTTTATTTTTTCCTGGGTTGCTGATATTTTAAATACATGAATATGGATTTGTTAAATATAAAGCAAAATTGCTGTAAAATACAATCTTCATTAATAATCAGATAACAAAATTGTCTACGTTGTAAATCAGTGGCAAACAATTTGGAACCTTTAAATCGGTCCTCCTAATTAATTAATTTTGCATAACCATTGGGAAACCCAGTTCTGTACAACAGCACAGACCTGGTAATTAAAGGTCGTGAAAATTTGTCACTGTAATAAGGCAAGGTACAGTGTGAAGTGAACAATCCGTCGTCATATAAGTGAAATACACTTGAGTAGGCCTACAACATTAAACAAACCCCAACTAAACAAACAAACAAACAAACCAAGCAATAACACTTCCTTGATTTTAGCTCTGTTGGAAAATTCATATTTCTCAGTATCCAGTGTGTACATGTATATGCTTGATACTTAATAGATATGCCTGTTAACCGTAAAATGAAGTGATGGACTAAAACATAGCAGTACAGAAGAGTGTTTTGCAGTTGTTTTGTTTTACTGGAAATCAAGGGCTTTAGCAGACACTGTCGGAGCGTCGACCCATCCAAATGGACAGCCTCAAGTGAACAATTGCCTCATTTGGACACTCTGCTTTAAGAAACTTTATATGCAGGAGATAGGGAAACTGTTAAAGTTGGACACCCAGTTACTTAAAAAGTGAAGCAAAATGACCATTTTGGACATCATACTTTTGATTTCTGGCTAAGCCACTGCTAGAAATATCAATTACTGTATTATTTCTGAAAGTCTGTTTGAATGTTTAGTGGAGATCCAGATCATCTTGACAAAGAATGTGTCTGATAATTTCAACAAAAAAAAAAACAACAGATAAAGTGCATGGCAATTTGGGAACAACTGATGGTAATGTAAATGAAGGACTATCATTCATTTTGGCATGTTATGTCAGAGTTGAGACTCTATTTGTACGTCTTCTCTTCCGTTTATAGCCATTTTTTAAAATGAACCTTTTGTTGTTGTTGTAACTCATCCAGTTTGATTACTCATTCGATTGGGGTCATGAGCGGCAAGAAGGGCTTACCTAATAGCAGAATCAGTGAGCGGAAGATAAAACGTGCGATACAAATGAAGAGGCTTTGGTCGCTCTACGTTTCTTTGCCGCGGCTTGTATTTAGTTAGGATATTGATTAAACAGTTCTGTCCTGCTTGATAGCCGGATTTTGCTCGGATCTCAGGAGCGATGAAGTCGGGACGTTAATGTTGTATGAAGGAATCTGTATCGACAGAAAATAGCCATTAGAATCGAGTTGATGATCAGATCAATGTGTGTTTTAACACGATTAAAGACAGCTTTTTGTCTCAGCTTAGACAACCAGCAATCTATATAGTGTAATACACATGTTCTTTTCAACCCTCTGGCTAAGACTTATAAATAGGGAAGTGTGTTTCGAGACAAGTCAATCTATCTTTACTTAGCATTGGAGGAAGATTCATTCACAGGACTGAATGTACAATTATAACGTTCACTCATTCGTTTGATTGATCGAACAGTGTTCACAGTAAATGATTGCTCCAACATGTAGCCTAAGTATTGTTCTAAACAGCAATCAATTAATCAAATGTAAGCTTATCCTTGAAAAAGTAAGCTTGTTTGTAAACACATTGTCAGATTGACTAAGGTATGAGTTTATACAATGGGTGGTCAGGTAGGAGCTTCCTGTTGATCTGGTGCCCTGGGAGCCAAGCAGCAACAGGAAGCTAATCTGTTTGTCTCTTCTTTGTTTTGTCTTGTGCTTGTCCTGTCTTGTCTTCAAATGTTTGTTGCTAGCGATGTCTAGGGTGGTTTTCTTCATTGTTTGGCTGGAATATCATCACATGAGTGAAATTACCTTTCAAAGTTCTGTGTTAAAGCAGCCACAAATGAACAAATTTCATACAAAACCTGCCCCGTGAGGGAGCGGGTGGACCATGACCCTGCAGAATACTCCCTCAGCTTCCTTGGTCAATCGTAAGAGGCGAGAAAAGAGATTGATTTTTGTTGCCCTGGTGTTCACAGAGCTAAAGAGTAACGGAAAGCTGATCTGTTTGTGATGTCTTGTTTTTTGTCTGTGGTCATATAAGTGAAAAACCCTTGAGTATGACGTTAAACACCAATCAAACAAACAAACAAACATACAAAACCAATATCACACAGTTAAGTATTTTCATAAATGAAACTTATTTAATATTTTGTTTGTTCTACGCATGGCTGGTATCTTTTCATTCTATATGTAGGCTCTATCAATCAAAGAAGATTTCTTCCACCATGTTCAACCTACATGTATGAGGGATTGAAAGAAGTAATTATTAGGAGGCCATAAATATGTCCAATAAAAAACCGGAACAGTATCTAAGTTGCGATTGTAATATAATTCTTTTAAAATCAGAAACCCTAACTCATTGCATTTGGCAAGCCGCTGACAGTGGCAATATTTTAGCCTTTTTACATAGAGAAAGTATACCTAACAAAGAAAATATATACTTTTGTATACCTATGACTCTTTTTAAAAGTTATGGCCATATTACTTTATAAAGATAATTTCTTTTACATTTTCTACAAGGATATTACGTCAAAATGTGAAAAACATATTCCAGAGGCAAAGCGTTAACATACAGAACTACAAATTAAAAAAGTGTGATCACAAAATAACAAAAGCGCTGTTAATATTCATTTTCTAGACGACGCAAAAATTAGCATACACTATTCTGTATTTTCTCACTGTTACCTACATGATATTGGTCAAATGAGTTTGGTAGCCATTGACTTTTAACACCCCCAGTCTATTGACAGAGGCAGATCCCTTGACGTCTGACTGACAATAGACTCGGCTAAATAACATTGATTTACCTACCAGTCCTTAGAGAAATCTCTTCCCTATTCCAAGGCCTTGGTAAAATGTTCCTTGTTGTATGATCAATGTATGGATTGCTTTATACTATTGTTAAATGTGGAATTAATTATCCCTGAAAATAAACAGGGGTAGATACAAGTCAATTTCTCATCAACTCAAAGGAACAAATTTTAATAGTTTTGCTTCAAATTTTATCTTTATCTTTTGAAATAAAGGAATGTTAACTTTCCAACAGCATCAAAAGACGTCATATTTTATGGTTAAGCTAGTGTTAATTTTTTATTTAAAGATTCCGTCCTTGATTAATTAAATTGTTATTAAAAATGGTGAGTGCCATTAAATAGAGACTTACTTTGGTCAAGTTTGAAAGAAATCATTTTAATTCAGAGTATAAAAATAGTATTTTAAATATTCTTGGATAAATTTCTTGTTATGTTTACATTTTTCTCCTAACTTACAAAGTAGCTCTACATGAAAGTTTGAAATAAGCAAAACATTTCAAAATTATTTTGCTGGAGAACAACATTTGGGAGAAAAAATATTTATAAAAGTGGTAATTTGTTTTACAGGTTTTGCAAAAGGCAACCATTAAAACAGTCCCAAGCTCCAAGCAATGACAAGAAAAAAGATGACCTAAGATATCATATAAATATAGTACAAAGCCTGCTAGCCATAGACTGGAGTACTGATCCCGGTGAAGACAAGCAAAACTTTCTATCTCTACAATAGAAATATAACAGTTTGTCTTCAATATAAATAGGGCCCGTGGCCGTGGCTCAGTGGTAGCGAGGGCGCTTCCTAAACTGAACCTGCTTCCTTTTACCTTACACCGGATCGAGTCCACCTGTCGACCATCAGGTATATGAGCGAGTCACATGTTCTGGCTCTGACAATCGTGCAGGTGGTTTTTACGAGGTTTCCTCACGGTTTTCACCATAATAAGGCTGTGTACAGTGTGAAGTAGACAATCCCTCGTCATAAAAGTGAAATACCCTTGAGTACGACGTTAAACCCCAACCAAACAAACAAACGATGTTAAACACCAATCAAACAATCAAACAAATCTAATCCTATATGCAATTATATAATGAAGGTTTTTGGTAAGTACTGATTCACCTCATCTACTTGGGTTGCGAGTTGTCAGATAACTAAAATAACCTTAGTTTTGTTTATACAAACCAATCAAATTAAGAAATAAATATTTAAATTCTGTTTCTTGTTGTTGTTGCAGCAGTATCATTCACATGGTGCGGTCATAGCCTGTTTGGAAGATAATATTGCTTCTCTCAAGGGAAAGTGTCGTTTCCAAATTATGAGAATCGCTGAGCTTCAGGCAGATGATTATCATCTTGATCGTCAGCTATATTACAGCTGCCGTGATGACAGAGAGAAATTCTGTGCAAAAGTAGCCTCCGGAGGAGGCCGGATTTACCAATGTCTATTCAAACATAAATACGAAGAGAATATGTCAGAAGAAGTAAGTTTAAAAGAAGAAAGTAGTTATCACAAATGTTGAAGCACAAAGTGCACACTCTTGGGAAGCACGCATAATGGCTTAACCTTGAGAATTAATTCCGCATTGAATTATTACTTACGGTGTTTTCTAGGTGACTTGCCTTTATCATTATAAGTGTGCTATTTCTTGAGTGTATTTACAAGGAAAAGCACCTTCAGGTATATGAGGGAGTCACAAAATTTTATTTTTTATTATTTATTTTATTCAGCTTAAGATATACATATATACATATCGGTTTTGCACCTTAATAAGGCAATCACAACAATCTCATGACCTATAAATTATCTGCTGCGGTTCAGTGGAAACACCTGTGTGCCCAAATCGAGTCCTCCGACATATTAGGGAGTCACATGTGATGAAGACAACAATTGGAGGTGGTTTTTAATGACATTTCTTATTTATATAAGGCAGAGACTATCCTTCGTCATTAAAGTGAAATACCCTTGAGTACGACATTGAACATCAGCAAGTAAATTCTAGTACTGAGATTCCCCACTATCAGTTGTCAATTCAAACCAAGGGTGAAAAGTCTATTCTTCAACATTTTGACCTTTGTTTAAAATTTGGGGAAAATGGGAAGTCATGCACCTGCAAATCAGAAAGTAAAGTGCTTTTGGGGGGGATCTCAGAAAATAAATCTTTTTTAAAAATCCTGTGTTTTATATTATTATAATGGATTATGTGGTTTTGTGTAATTTAAAGTTACTGCGGTTAGGAAGTTATTGCATGTATAAACATAAAAGTACATAGTGTTGTGTCTGTAAGACAAATGCCCTTGGTTCGAATCCCAGTGGAGGCAAGCAGATTTTTTTCTCTTCATTTATTCAAAATATGTACAGAAAACTTATTCATACATGTTTACTAATTTCAAAATTTTAATAAATTTTCTTTGTATTTCTTCAGTGTCGACAAAGATTGGTTGCTCGTCAGAAGCTTATTGGAGAAGATTACAAAGCTGATAAAACTTTTTCTGATTCCTGTAACGCGGATATTAAAACTCACAACTGTCTAGTTGATGGATTAAATCATGAGTTTGCCAAGCGCTCTGCTGTGTTACTGTGCCTTGAAGGCGTAATCAAAGCAGGTACATTTTGCCTTAATCTATTTATAAAAAATGAGATTAAATTTTGTGTTTCAATAGATCTTGAATGATAATAAATATATCAAAAAACTTACGCATGTAACTCAGGAACTCCATTAATTACGGTCATTTTAACCTAACAAATATTCCTGATAGTGTTAGTCAGTGCTTGTGTAGCTAGCCTCAGGCTGTACATGGACATCATGTGATATGCCATTGACAACTCTGGACCGTTGTTTCTGCTGGGTAGAGTTATAATCAAACATCAAAATATTGATGATAAGCCCCTTAAATTATTATCACATAATAAAATCCCCAGTGCCATAAAATTGAATGTGTTAATTTTCAATTAACTGAAACTTCAATCAAAATCATGCAACTGCATTTACATGAAGTATTATTAAACTGAAGTTTGGATTTTCTTTATCTTTTCACCTTACATTTGATTAAGTTTGAGTTCATGAGCCTAAGCATCTGGCTTCAAATCATCAGCATGAAATATTGGACACATTTTGGCAAGCGGTTGGGAGGGACTTTCCTGTTGCTTTGGCATCCCTGTCTTGTCATTGTTTGTTGGCAGTGGGTGGTTTCCTTCTATTTACCTGGCACTTAAAATTAGGGAATAACATCAACATATCATTACACCTCATTAAAGCAAAAGCCACACCTCTGTATACATTGATGGACCAGAAAACCTGAAAATATCTTATCTATCGGTGATGATCTCTATAATGAATTCCAATGCACACAGACACTGTTGTGAATTCCAGTGCACACAAATACTGTTGTGAACCTCTGGGTACATAAACACTGCTGTGAATCATTGGGTACACAGACACAGTGGTGAATCCCTGGGTACACAGACACTGTTGTGAATCCCTGGATACACAAACACTGTTGGGAATCCCAGTGCACAGAAAAATTGTGGTTAACCCCTGGGTACACAAACACTGTTGTGAATCCCAGTACATACAAATACTGTTGTGAATCCCAGTGCATACAAATACTGTTGTGAATCCCAGTGCACACAAATACTGTTGTGAATCCCAGTGCACACAAATACTGTTGTGAATCCCAGTGCACACAAATACTGTTGTGAATCCC